>JAIPRM010001628.1:0-36271 GCA_025469315.1 Stegophylla sp. TES_Ste_2020
TTCATTTTTTTTTTTTTTTTTGAAAAAACTACCAAAAATTTGACAAACACGACTCGGAAACCAACATTTTTTTGTTTCGAACTATATGAAAATTTAAACATAGATAGAAAATAATATAAGAATTTCAGATATCAGTTTTGAGAACGGTTATTTGAACTAAAATATTTTTGTTTTAAAACCCTGTTTTATAAACTCTTATGATTCCGGTTAGGTTAACGAATCACGTAACACGAGTATCATTACACGATAACGCAACGTTAGCGTGCGACACGTGCCCGTTAAATTAAAAAAAGGTATGATAATATAATATTTCTTTTTGACATTAATACTCTGTGGCTGGGGAAAAGAAAATAATTTTTTCAGTAAAATATAATGATCGAAATATCGAAAATAATCAGAAATTCAATCGTGTATCCAATAGAAGTGAAAATTACTTAATATGTTTTTTTTTTTTTTTTAGTTTGCTAAGTTTCATAATAAATGATTTAGTACACTTTCTAACATCAGTTCAAGCAGTCTAACTATTTTTTTCTTATCGTATAGGGAAAAATCGATTCCAAAATAAACTTATCAAGTATTTAATTAAATTTTGTAATAATCAAAAATTCAAGTCGAGGTGAGAAGAAAAGGCCTAGTTAATACTCAATTCGGAAGTGACAGAGTTATCGAGTTTCAAGTGAATTGTTGACAAATAATGTTGACATAAAATATATCTTACATATTAGATATTTTTCAAAAATACATTTTGTGATAACGTGAAAGTTACTAGAATTTTTAAAATTTGAATTAAATCTCTGAGATTAACACATTACGCTTCGTGCGCACATAACAAACGTTTCTGTTAGTCTACGTAGTGCAATTATTATTATAATTATTAATCACATTCCAATGGACATCTGCGCCGATTGATATTATAATATTTTATACATTACTTTTCCTCATTGTTTTAAAGTATCACTATTTAGTGTTTCTTGTATAAATTGTACCTATACAACACTTATTTCAGGGGGTGAACATTAAGGGGTGAAACTCATCTTCAGTGAAATATGTATATACTGTATACTTTAACTTTAAAAAATAATTTCTTCTATAAAATATATGTGTTATCCATACACAGTGGTATAACAATAAGTCCGTCTCGTGTGCAATTTTGTGAATGTCAGTATATAGTATACTTTATCAGGTGCATCAAACCTGAATTAAATCAATCAAACATCATGCATATTAGATTTTCATGAAATTAGTCATAATTCCAAAACTAATAGCACTGTAGACTTAAAATTTTCACCCATTATCAGAAATAGTGAATACAGACTAAAATATATATATATATATATATATATGGCCCTGAAAAATCTCAATATTCATGTTTAAAGCCAGAATTTGTATAAAACTGACCTTTCCTCATAATAAATAATGGATTTTTTTCTGTCAACCCCCTTCCCTACTGAACTATACAAAGTCTGATATAAGAACAAAAAAAAAAATTAAAATCAGATGTGGATAACATGTGCATTATTTTTATTTTCCATATGAATTGAACGGAAACAATGTTTATGAAAAATATTAAACAATGATAAAAACATAACACAATATAATTTTATTATTCTATCTATTATTCTAATTATTCTATAATAAATATAATATAATATAAATATTATATTAGTATTGAAATCGGATTATGATCAAAAGTTATTTTTGCGAAAAAGATCGTTATTTCACCGAACGGATTCTGCACAGATTTATTACGCCGTAGGGGGTGATCGAGTTAATCCGATCCATACAAGTAGTCAGTCGTTGTGTGCCTCGGGGTGAACCGAACACACATGTCTATCATCCCTTACGATTTAATTCAATATAATACGTAGTTTTTTACGAAACGACGACGCAGTAGTGTTTTAGTAGTGTTACGGTGTTAATGCAACAATAACATCCACTGTGCGTGTGTGATGTAATCAACGAAATAGGCACGGGAAAACTCTCCATTTTCGTGTTGTGTGTGCACTACTCGAGAAGAAGAAACAAAACTTTACACCGAGCGCGTTGGTCCAGTTTTAAAACTATTGTTCAGATGTGTGTTGGTTGTTTTTCCTCCTTCCGCGGCACAGATAATTGCATTACCACGTCGCGTCGGTCGAAATCGATTTTATATAATTACCTAAAATAATTCGCGTTTCCCCCGTGTTTAATTCGATCAAACTAAGTATTTGGACGACGACACAATATTATCTCACCGCAATGTCGTAGCAATTTTCGAATGATAATCGTATTTGCCAGTTTTTCAACAATACCGTTTTCGCGATCAAAAGGATATTATAATCGCTAAGTATAATATTATAATTTATAACTAATAACTTATTATTATTGTGTATAAGCCCCCGAGAATCATTTAACAGGAGAAATAATTTGTCGTTTCTTTTGAATTCAACATACCCACAAGGTATCCTATTCAAAGAGCGAAGAACACCCATGATGGTGCAAAATAAAAAAATGCGATGCACCATTGATAACAATGTTGTTTCCTTTTTTTCTCGTGTTTATTAATTTCGTGGAAATTAAATATGAGCTACGTACGAACTGTGTTTAATGAAATTAAATGTCAAAAACATGTTTGTCCAGATACCAGAATTTTGAAACGCTCTCGTACTAAATTAATGCTGTGTTTCATTAAAAGTAATTAAACGATATACAATTATTGCACTGAATTAGCATAATAGCATAGTGAAGGTATTATCTTATTATTACTATTACGTAGGTACTGTAATAAGTTATTACAGATTATTTTATTACTAATAACATAATCTTATAAATAGTAAAATTATTAAACATCAAACAACATAAAATTACAATTGCATAATGGTATAATGTGTACTCTGAACTATTTACTTTTTGTTCCTTATAATTAATTAAATAAAATACTTTGGTTAGTGATACTAATCAAAGTATTTTCAGTAAGTTTTGATATTCTTGTTGGTATTTACGTGAAGGTGAGTGTGTGGGAGTAACATCGTATCTTATGTAATTAATTAAAAGATCAAACAATGAATACAATTTTATTTATTGTTTTTATATATATTAATTATAAATATTATCCACTTAACACAATTGATTATACGACATTAGACACATAGTAACAATACATTTCTAATAAAACTTAATTTTTGGCTTTAAAAAAATTAATTCTTGTGTGTACGTTGGAGAATAGCGTCGGAGCAAAGTTCTTTTTCGTTTTTCCCACGTACCTATGTACACATTTAGCAGTGAAACACGATGATATTTCGTCAGTGTGGAACATCTGAAATAACGGCGGAGAGGGCGGAGAAGGGAAACGAACATTTAAAAAAAAAAAAAACGACCGACATTGTAACTCGATTTACTGAGATGTATAAAATTGACGTCCGACGTTAGTACTTTCCTTCCCCGACTTTTCTCGTATTCCTCGAGAAACTGTAATAGTATTATTATTATTATTATTATTATTATTATTATTTTTTTTTACTTTATTCATATCGTTTCTCCGTCCGTCTTTCTCTCTCTCTCTCTCTCCGTCTACAATATTACTTCTCCTTTTTTACGTTTTATATTTTATTTTATTTCATTTTTTCGACACCGCTTTTCGCCGAAAACCGAAACCCAGGATTTCTGCAGCGATATTATACTACGATTCCGAACGGAATTTATTCCTTCTTTGGGGTCGTCTACTACATCCCCGGAGGCGCATATTCACGATAAATAACTGTTCTTCACTATGCTCGCGCGACAAATCACTACGATTTTTTGTTCGTACGAATGTGAAGAATTTATTTAATTCCGGTCACGGGGATATATTAAAACGGATGAAGAGGTGTGGCTGACTCAATTTCTACGCGAATACTGCAGTTGTTAATGCGAACATTATATCATTTTTATCCGTGTCCGTTTTGAATTCTGAACGAAGTGAAGAAGCCAGTGTTTTTACAATGATCTGCAACTTTTTGAAACCGGATTAGCATCTAAATGGTACTTTAGACAGGTCATTTTTTGAATTTCTCAATTCTTTGAGAAATATTATATTATATTTACATTTCAAATATTTGACGAAAACGATTCGGTTTTTTTGATCCGAACTATATGAAAATTTAAACATAGATAGAAATGAATATGATAAAGATTTTGGCGCAAGAAAATTTTGGAAATGTGAAAATTTTTAGATTCTGAACGAAGTGAAGAAACTAGCGTTTTTACAATGACGTTTATTTTTATTTATTTATTTTTTATGTGTACAACTTTTTGAAACCGGATTTGCCTCTAGATATAACCTTAAAGAGGTCATTATTTGAATTTCTCAATTCTTCAATTATTTTTTTGGAAAAAACTACCAAAAATTTGACAAAAACGACTCGGAAACCATCATTTTTTTGATTCGAATTTTATGAAAATTTAAATATATATATAGAAAATCATATAAGAAAGATTTTGGCGCAAGAAAATTTTGAAAATGTGAAAAAAAAAAATTTTGGACATTTTTCTAACATTTTTTTTTTTTTTTTCATTTATTTTTTATATTATTAACTTCCTTTGTTCAGAATCGTTTCATTGAAGAAATGATTTATCGTTTTGTTTAAAATTTAATACACCCGTCAAGGGAATACCACCCGTCGTGAGAAGTACACATTTTTTTTTTTCTTTTCAGTTTAATAACAATTCATTGGTTTTTTTATTTCACGCTCGGAGACGATAATATTAATTTCTTTTTAATTTAACGCACGCGTAATATTTCAAGGATCGGCGTGTACGCTTGGTGAATTAGAGATAATGCATACAAAAACTGCCCGCGCGCATATATAATATATATATATATATATATGTGTGTGCTCGGTTTAACTCTGAAAGCTGGTTTATGGGGGGAAAAACAAAATTGTGTTCCGGGGAGGCCCGTGGTGGTTTTTAGCCGTGCATTATCATTCGTCGCACGTTTCCTCCGTGCTCGGGGTATAAGTGTATCCAGACGCATTAAAAAAAAAAAAAAAAAAAAAAAAAAATCCCCCCCAGACCGTCCGTGTCCGCACAACGCAAACTCGGTGATACATTATAACAATATTATAATATTCGATAGCGAAACGAATTGTTATTTGTACATTATTATAATAATATCAACGCTTATTAAAATTCCATAGACCGCCGGTGTGTTTTGCACATTACAGTCGCTCCGCTCGCTCTTTACTTGCACTCCACCCCGTCTAGTGTACGCGCCACACAGACATTACCGTCTTTTTTTTTTTTTTTTTTCATTCTATAACTCTTAGAGTATTCGAATTATCGCGCACGCGCGAAAGTATGCGTGCGCCCCAACACCTGCGCGCCCGAGGAAAAATCGCATCGATTATTCAATAATTCACACGAACCGCCATAATAATGACACTAAAGCAAACAAAAATAATTAATAATAATTATTATTAAGTACTTTTCGATACATTGCACGTGCACCGTTTACAGGTGTGTCGAGTATAGTCGGGGCCGGATTTGGGATCGTGGGGGCCTCGTGGCTCTCTATTAACAACAGTATAAGAAAACAATTTTATTATTTGCTTACCTGACAAACTTTCTATTTCTAACAAACTTAAAATTTGAATTTCCCATTATATACTATTATAGATTAAAAATACAGATAGGAACAAACAAAAATCATAACGTTTTTATTAGATACTGAACAGTATTTTTATCAGTAAATAAAACTTTTTATATCCATAAACGTTCAAAAGTAGTAAGTATAATTAATTGACCACACGGCGCTTACGGAATATTAAAATGTATGTTGGGTCTTTGGTAAATAATAAGTGAAATTATTTTCAAAAAAAAAAGGGTATTTAAAAAACTTGCAACGAAATTTACTGCTCAATAGTGAACGCACTTATTTTGTGGGGGCCCCACATAAATTAAATTTTGCATGGGCCCCGCCCTAAATGCGGCCCTGAGTATAGTGTGTCTTTCGGTATCGCCCGAGTCAAGGATTCTAACTTGGAAAAATTTGAAAAAATACTTAAGAATTTTCTTTGAAAATTGTTTTTTGAACTCTCGGTGATACAGGATGTCAAGGGACCAACGTAGAATCAACGTAATATTATTATGTTTAATAATAATAAAATTTTGCCAGAGTTGTCATTCGCAATTATTTATGTTTGCAAAACGATACTACTCACTGTCTGCGTAAAAATTAATAATGATAAGCATTTTTTTTTCAATAATATTACAAATCGTGATTAAATTATTAATATAATTAGGGCTAGGGACTTATAGGAGTTAGCATGTTTTTCAAAAATCATTCAATACATAGCTAAGTAATGTAGAAATGCGTTCCATAACACCAGAAGTTGTATGCAGTTTTTTTTAATTTGCATATTTTGCATATTTAGCTCTTTTTTCGATATAAGTGCACATTTCACATATTTTTCAATATTTAATTTGAGTTTTCTCGGTATTGGAAAATTTTTTACTGAATACCTGGAGAAATTGAATATAGTTTGATAGTTTGATATTTTTATTTGTTTAAATGTATACTTAAAAAGAATAAAGATTAAAAAAAAAAGAAAAAGAAATTTCATAAACAATAAAAGAAGAATTAATAAAATACATATTAAAATATTATATTGTACAATACAATTTTCAAATATTTAAGTTTTTACAGTAAAATGTATATTTTATAAGAGATTATTTTAGCATTTTTGCATATTTTAAGTTTTTTTAGAGCTATAAGTCCCTAGCCCTAATCATAATATTTATATCAGTCTCGATTTAAGATTATCTAAATGATTAATGATATATATATATATATATGATTTATATACATTATTCGGGTGAAAAATTTAGCTCGAGGAGAGGCAATTTTCCGTTCTGCTCTCCTCTCGTGCGTACGCCTATAATGTATGGTAAATAATGATCATAGAAAGAAAACTAGAACAGTAGATGAGTGTAGTAGAGATGAGAGTGCTTAGACGGTCGAGTGGAGTCACTAGAGATGATATAATAAGGAACGACTTTATTTCAATGACATATAAGACGAGAGAAAATATTATACTGAGGTGGTTCAAACATGTGATGTGAAAAAATGGATGAATGTGAGGTCGTATGAGTAGTAATTGAAGAGCTCGGTACAAAAACAAGATTACTTAACTTTTTGAAATTTTTCACAGTATAGGAATAAAAATAATATTTTACCATCACGAATAATTAAAAATAATAATGTTTTGACATATTTTAGTTTCATTAATAGAGCCTGAAAATAATTAACACATTGTGTTTTTTTTTTTTTTTTCTATTAATAAAAATATCAAATGATATATTTAGTTAACGTGGATTTATTTTGTTTTCGGTCCCAAAATATTATATTTTTATAATTATACTAATAATTATCGAATTTGATTGTTTGTTGCATCACGCTTTAAATGATTTTTCGCTTTTAAATAGTTGATGAAATAGTGAATTTCCGATCTCGATGTTATACTTCAATTATAAAGATTAACGTTGAAATGATTTGATGAAAAGAAGATGATTCGGAAAGCCTTGAACACGTGTAAGAAGAAGCTAGAGAAAATAAAAAGATAATGGATTGATTAATGAGTAGATGAGTAGTTTAGAATGTTTAGAAGACGGAAACTTAAACATGCCATTTTTGGTTTACAATTTTTTTTTTTTTTTTCTATATTACGTGTAAATTTATTTTTTATAAATTATATTTGATTTCTTTGACATACAATTTTTATCAAATTTAAAACCAATTGGTTTATTTTGGTCGATTTCGATGCCTTTCCAGTAACACCACGAGGAGTGACGTCGAGATTGAGTAGTTACACAAGAAAAACTTAATAAAAAAAAAAAAAAAAAAAAACGTACAGCAAGTTTACGAATTCCACGGAGGAAAACTCTTTGATACAATTTCTTTTATTAAAAATAGGAATTTCTTTATATATATATATATAATATGTACGTAGAAAAAAAAAGTAAAAATTTAGACAATAATCGCATTTTGGCGTTTTATTTTTAATTCGAGATGTAAATTTTAATTTATATACGATTCTCAAAATACCATTTATTTCAAACTACGCTAGTATGGATAAAACGTCATAGAAATAATGTGGTAGTTAGTATAAAGGAATGTCAAATTTCTAATTTGTATTTTATTATTTTTTTGCTCGTCAACAAATTTCCTCCTTTCTACCCCGTCGTGACCGTTGCTGCGAGAGACCATCGGAGCATGTTTTCGAACTGACAGAAGAGTAATTACGCGACAATCAAAACAGTGGTAGAGCGACATCAAACGTCTCGAACACTGCTACACACGTTTGTACTACACTGTTATAAAAACTACTTGAAAAATTTCTTCGATTTTTATTTTTCCATACATTTCACGTCTAAACGTACGAGTGGCGTGTAAGACTGAATATTATAATACCGAAACCCCCAAAAAAATCGTTATAGAGTTAGAATATCGCTTTATACTTAAAATTGAATTTTTATTAGATTCTTTTTTTTTCTTCTTCTTGTGCTCACTCACCCGGCGCTGTTGTCACAGTGTGCGTGTGTGTGTGTGTGTGTGTCTTGATCTTTTGATGTTATTATACTAAAACGACGAGTTATTTATTTATTTATTTTGCCGAGAAAAAGAAAAAGTTTGAAATTCTCGAGTTTATAATTTTATATATATAAGTAAAGAATTCGGTAGGTATACAAGTTTCACTAAAAAGTTCAAACCATAATTCACCGTCGGACCAGTTTAATCATGCATTAGCCGACGCATCGACTGTGAATATAAATCCATCATGACTTGACTGCTTACCTGCACAGGTTTACGGTTCTGATTACGACGGAAAGCACTGTGGAATTTTCCTCCATTCATTGCACCGTTTTTATTTTTATTTTTTAATTTTTGTGATTTTTTAACACCGCTTAATTTTATTTCCCCTCATTTTTAAATATTAGAAAAAAAATTATTAAGTATTTCACGTAAAATATTCATAAAAAAGTAATAGTTATACTAATGTAATGCCTGTTTGTTTATGTTTCAATCTTTATACATTAACACATTTTATTAAATAATAACAGTTTTTAAATATTAAATTAACTACACTTTCATTAACTTTCATTTTCTTTTTATACTAATTAAATAACACATTACGTCATTTTTTAATACAACACACTACTCTACATTGCATTACAATACATATTACATTATAATATACATTTATTTTCCTAACCTAAAACAATTAACCATATGTTTATTTTAACTATATGGTTTTAATCATTAACCACATCTGCTCCTTTTTTTTTTTTTTTTTTTTAAACATAATTAATTAATTAACAAGCAAAAGAATAATATAAAATATTATAAAAATTACATAATATAAAAAATATTGTATCTAAGTATACATAATATTAATAATACACATTTAGTTTTTAAATACTGCAAAAGTTTTTTTTTTTTTTTTTTTTTTATTATTATTATTATTATATACAGTCATATGTAAGTATATTTTTTCGTATAAAAGTTGCGAAAATAGATTTATTAATTATATGAATATTTTTTACAATATCAAATTCAATTTTCACATTTTTGGATAATAAATAAAATTTATAAGTAGGTATATTTTGCGTGTTTTAGGCCATAAACTCTACTTTATGCGCTGTTTTCTTAGGGTTTTTTTTTTTTATGGCATCAACACCTGATATTCGCGTAGTAGTATAATAACGATTAAAAAAAAAAAAAAAAAAAAAAAAAAAAAACGAATTCAAAAACTTTTATATAAATGTTATCTCCATTATTTTATTATTCACATAAACGTGCCTATAAGCTGTTCATCTCTTACTACGCAGTTTAATTTCAGACAATGAATGCATAAATTATCAAACGTTTTAAAATCTTGTTTTTAAAATAATAATTATCGTCTCCAAGCCAGTAATATGAGCAAAACAAAAAGCACGTCGTAGGCACGACACATTACGCGCGTTTTACATTCAAATTTTTATTATCGAATTTCCGCCCATAAGAAGGTATGTATTCACATTTTATCTTTTTTTTTTTTTTTTCCCCCGTCGTAATTCCTATACGAAACGAGAATATTTCGCGTGAAAACATTTTTCAAGCACTAAGGCATTATTATTATTATTATTTTTTTTTTTGCGCTGTTTATTATCATACAATAACTCTCATTGAAAATTTATTTTTTTAAAACGTGTTTGCGGTACAATATATATTATATTTTTTTAGAAACTTATTTCCCTATTTACATCAGTACTTTAGTCGCAAACAAATTGTATTCATATTCTCTTTTAATTGTTTGAAATGCAAAACTGTTAATAATATTATTAATAACGTTTGTAGTACTGCAACAGTGATGCCATTATTATAAATAAAATTATTTACTGTTCAAAATAAAATCCAACTCTCACCGTTGAACATAAAACGCGATGTCGTCATGATAATATAAGATTGCCAAAACCGTAAATCTGGAATTTAATTAAAATACGCTTGTGATACAAAATATGTTATTGGTCGTTTCGTGAGTATTTTTTTTTTCTAAACATTCATCTGGCCGTATATTTAAAACACTAAGATGATATCTTGTACCAAAAAGGCTAGTGTTATATTTCACCCCATTCTATTTTTAATAACTTTCACAAAACTATTATTTGACGAACAAAACGTTTCGAATGAAACAAATACATTATCATTATAATAAAACATACACATGGACGGTGTGTGTGTGGGATATTTAAACGCTAAGTCGTATGACTGTTATTAATTACAGTGATAAAGACGCTGCGTGGTGTACAGATCAATTTAACTTATCTCTCGTTAGTATAACCTCTTCTTAACTTAGTGTAGTGAGTGTACCACCTTACTAACTCACGTTTCTGCCAAAAAGTTATTTACTCGAACCGAAAACAGCGCGATTACACGTTTTTGTAGAACATATTAAAATAAAATATGTCAGTGATTATTATTATTATTATTATTATTGACGAAACGCGTTAGAAGTTTTGTTGTACTCAAAAATCAATCATTAATCAATTTTAAAAGTGTTGCGACGGTATGGCCGGATTAATGGGGGGGGGTCTAGCCTGGGCTATAGCCCCGGGGCCCACCCAAGTATAAAAGTGACTAGGGCCCGTACAGTTTTAGACTGAATCACATTTTTTCGTCATTTTAAGTTAAACATAGCGTAAATGAAGTACTAAGGGAGATGGCATTAAGTAAAGCAAGAAAATAAATGTATATTCAATAAAATATTTTTTGTTTTATAATATATTACCCCTTTTTTTTTTTGTCGGCGTGTTAATAAACTTAAAACTTATCACTAAACTTTGTATTATTATGGATTATTATTTATATTAATTTGGCAGTCTTGACTTTTATTATACCTACTACAAATTAATACTCTTATAGGTGTAATTTAGTTAGAAAAATGTATTTTTTGCGAGCGAAGCCTGAGGATTTTCAAAGACTTTTTTATCAAAAGGGCCCATATAAAATTTCCGCCCCGGGGCCCAATGAGCACTTAATCCGGCCTTGGTTGTGATGATTTATTAACTTTTGTATTTTATCTACGCGCTGTGGATTAACTCTTTGGATTCTAATAACAGTGTTGGAGAGACTTATCTTTCTTGATGGAAAATTTTATGATATTGTGTCGAACATCTGAACGAAATTAATCGCGAAATGTGTACTCTGTCCAAAAATCATACAAGGCCAAAATAATCCTACTGGCAATTTTCTAAGTCATTTAATAGTAAGTTCTTGAACTTATTCTAACCTTTTTCAAGTAACTATAAACACTGAAAAATTATTTTTGGTAGGTACATTAGTTGGTAGTTATTCATATTTAAAAATGAATGAATTGTATTAATTATAAGAAGATTCTTAAAACAGAGAGAACATTTTTACAAAAAAAAAGTATTTTTTATAATACTTAGGTGTATTGCTAATTACATACGAGTACTTAATCCTTAATTGGAATTAATATAAATACTTAATATATAATAATACAAAATGACCGCGTTGCGTTGTTCGCAGCTATAATAATTCGGATTGATTACACAACACACTTTATATTATTATTATTATTATTATTGTAATACGATATAAACAATACACGTATACTGTTGATTCGGTAGTACTGGTTTTTTAACTTTCCGACGGGGCAAATAAATCGTGTGACCCCGAGGTTTTCTTTAAAGCGTTCATACCGACGACGCGCGCATAATAATAAATCACCCTGTGTGAACCCAATGATTTACATGGCGACTATAGTTTTATGGCTGAAACGACACCACGGAGAGCGTGTATACCGAAATCAACCGCAGCCCACACACACACAGTATTGATGTATTCTCGCTAGCTCACGTTCATCCCCCGTCCTCCACGGCCGTTGACAATCGCAACACTTTCTCCAGCATTCAACGGTCTGTTCAGTCGGTCCGTGTACCACCCGCACTCTATGCAAACTACACACACACACACACACACACGTTCTGCTTGCTCCCTCCCTGTTGCCTCTTTTAACTGAGCAACCTCACAGCACAGCGGTTAGCTCTCGAAACATATGGGTACCTCACATCGGTTGTTGTCATCTCATTCCCCCCTTCCTCTTATAATTTTTCAAAAATCTTATCCCTCTTAAATTAGAGTTTTGACTTTTTTTTTTTGGTCATACAAATAAATCGTACAAAACAACTTTGAGTGTAAGTTTATTTATGCAACTATTGAATTTTCGTTTTAATTACTTTATAAATTGGATATAAATCGACTTACTAATCCATAATATTAAGTATAAGAACAAAATAATATTAAATACAGAATCAGAAAAATAATAATATAAAATGCAATAATATTAATAACATAATTTGAGTAGAATTTTAAAATTATTTTTTTTTTAATCAAAATTCTCGTTATTTCATCAATCATCGTGTGTAAGTACTTGTTGACTTTAGGTACTTATTTTTAATAATTCTCACTTTTTTATTACTTGGTTATCTATAAAATAAATTATAGCATTTTACGTATGTAATATAAATTTAATTCTACACAACTGAAAATATTAACTTGATTCCATAATGAATAGTGTTTGAATTTTAGCGAATTTTGTTTTTCAATAATTATACCTTAGTACAAAACGTGACAATTCAAATTTGATTCTAAGTGTTGCAATTATGACCCCAGTTAAAGAATCCGGGGGTGCCTGTATACAATGTTGTAGAGTTCGTAACTAATAGTGCTAGACTACACAATATCGCGTATAGCTCTCGAGTTTCATCGAAAAATCGGTAAAATCATAAATTCTAACAGTCGCGACACGACTTAAGTTAAATGTTTACAACGTTCGCACTCAACACTTTAACGATTTAATGAACTCGGAAACAAGATGTATCGTTTGAATTAATTGCCGCGTTTTCATGTGAACGGGGTCCGCGTGGCGGTATTTTTGGAAAACGTTTGGAAACAGTCCAAGAATATTATTTTCTAATATAACTACGGTTGCGGTCTTGTTTAAATTATTATTTAAACAATACAGATAAAAGTATTCTCTCGTTAATAATCGTTAATAACAAACATAATTCAAAAAATAAAAATAAATATGCATTTGGCGTTGTTAAACGTGAAATCGTTTATAAGGTATTTTTTTATACAACAATGCAGTTGCATAATATAAATTAGCAAATTTGAGTGACTAAAATATAAACGTTATTATCGTACTACAATTTTTAAAAGAAAATTATGGCTTTTAATTATTATTTATTAGCCTCTGATTCGTTCGAAATTTTTAATTATTTAATCTCTCAATCAAAGCGCAATTTTAAACGAATATAGTTTCTGTACTTTGAAAATATAAAATAATACGGAAGTAATAAAAATCGTTAAACGCGATTAAAATTAATACTGTAAGTGGTTTCTTTTTTTAAAAGTTGACGCAATAATTATAATTATTATAATTATCAACTCGAGGCGTTATAGAGTTCAATATTTAAAAAGTCTGTAATGTAATGTCACTGAACTTTGTCGCTTCGCTTTTCACGAATGTCGTGGGTGAATAATAGCACTTTTTAGAGCATATTTCCGATTAATTAGATCATTGAATTCGGGAAACGATTCTGAGAGGAGCTCGGTGGTATGAGAGAATTACTTATTTAGTATTTTAGATAATGCGAAACACCCAAAAGGAAAACGTTTTGATAATTTTAGGAAAACTTCAAGTTGTTGAAACAAATTTATTATATTTCAGTTATTATTATGAGACATACTGTAATTTTATATGTATTACTTAAATTTTGGTGGTTTATTAGACAAACTATTGAGAATTTCGCAAATGACATCTGTTGAGTACCAAATAGAGAAATTATTATACTGTTGTCCATTTAGTAGCTGGTCTCGATCACATTTATTAATATTGTTGTCATGCATGCACACAAAAAAAAAACATTTTTTATAATTATTACAAAAAAATAATGTTTAGGAATTTCACAGTTTAAGATTTCGCAACATGAACATAATTCATAAGGTTTATTTCAAATATTATAGAACGCGGAAAACAAATTCAAACAAAATCAATAAAAACCCGAACAGACGACTATATTGTAATATGTATATCAAATGTCTCTCGCACGCTGTCGTAGTATTATTAAGGATATTCACTACAATGACCAGTGTGCGAGAATAAAATTCTTCTCCGACTCCTCGTATATCCTCGGCGCATAATGCGTGGATTTGTAACATACTGTACGTACATACCAAATTGACTTTCAAGTTGCCTTTATCCCTTTATACACACACACACACACACACACACACACACATCTTCATATTCCTAAGTGTGTATGATATACATATTTATATAATATGTGAGGACGTGTGGGGCAAGGAAAATAAAATAGCCCGAGACATTTCCAAGTCGGTCTTAGACACACATTATTATACAGTCTTTGATATCCGAAACATGAATATTGGATGAACCAAAGAAATATATGAGCTCAAATCGTGTGGCCGGTTTCAAAAGTGGATGGAACGTACATGGGGGTTTTTAAATTGTCGTATTGACTATAAATCGAGAAATGATTAACCAATGCCGGCGCGTTATGTGTTCAACCATTTATCCTAGGCCATTATATTATGATAAACTTTCTACTATACGATTATGTATAGTTACTGAAAAATAGTGTGTTTTTAAAAAATATTATTTATATTATGGTCAGCGTTTTTAGATTCCAAATGGAATGAAGAAGGTTTGTATTGGTTTTACAAATCTGTGTGTTTTTTTTTTTTTTTGTATGTATGGAAACACTTTTTCTAGTAAAGCTACTGATCCTAAATTTTGATTATAAAATATATTCTAAATTACAATTAAAAAAAAAACAATTATGATAAAAAAAAAAAAATACTGTTTTCATATTTCAATGGCGTTAACTGGAGGTAAACAATGCACCTCGAAAAAGGTACATATTCTCAACCTTTAGTTACATTTCAGACCATCAAAGCTCAAAATGTAATGATAGATAAAGAAGTTTATTGATTTCCTTCTCATGAATTCAATATAATATGAACTGTATCGAAATCATCTACATTTAATTTAAAATAAAATACAATAGTATAGGTTTTAAAAATAAACATTTCGTGATAATTTTACAACTTCGTCTTATGAATAAACTCTTTTTTTTACCATTATCTCTATTTTCACATTATAAATCACTTCACAACACTTCACTGAACATTTAATTAAATATTGAGAGTTATTATTACACTTTGAAATCACAACACCACAAGTGTTATAGGTATCGATTTTATAAAAAAAGATTGTAGGTGCTTGTACCGGTTCTTCAGAATTTTCTTGGAAATTCCATAAATTAACTACTTAAAGTGTCAACTTTAAATGAATTTCATTAAAGTTTGTGATCCACAATGGGTAAACGCTGAACTTTTACAAAACTTCTTTACCTTTAAACTTAATTTCGTGTATAACAAACAAAAAAATTCACGTCGATGATATAAATACAATAAAAAATAAAATTCTTTGCTACGTACGTTTGGAACCTTGAGATAAAATAATAATGGAATATTTAAAGATGTGTACATAATATATTAGTTTGATTTTAATTACATTATAGCTTTTTATTATTTATTAATTAGTAAAATTTCTATATTTCACTTTTTTTAGATACTGAGTGGAATGAAGGAAAAAGCTAGTGTTTTTACTACGACTGTTTTTGTTTTTTTAATGTATAAAAGTTTTCATATGGAAATAATTATCCGGAATGTTTCAAACAAGTGACTTTTTTCATCTAAACTTTCATCTAGTTGGTACTTTTTTAAGTTAAACTTTCGTTTTTCTGAATACTTATTGTAAAAACGAGGAAAACCTATTGAAAAACTGAGTGACATAAGCAAAATATGCTTTGAATGAGATTTTCAGATTGTTCAGATTTTATTAATACTATTATAACTTCAAAACTGATAAAACTAGAAACTAGAAATTTTCACACATTATCAGCATAAGTGTAATACAGGTTAGTTGTAATAATTTTTTTCAACAAAATCTGACTATTTTTAGGGTAAATACAGCATTTTGGAATGAAGTATAGTCCACAAGGTGGTAATTAATTGGTGTTAATTATATTACTTATAACTATAAACAAATAGGTACAATTTCACTATTATATATATATATACAATAGTACAGAACATATTTTAAAATACATAAAAAAATGTATACCAAATGTTAATTTATACAAAAAGTTAATCATTCAATCAATTTTAATCAACTTTTTAAGTGATTTTTAAATTATGACTTCTACTTTATGGTGAAAAACGAGTACTGTTAATTACAGCCTTGTTACGAAATCACTTAGATCTCATATTTTTATCGTCAAGTCCATGTAATTCTATATAACATACTCAATGTGAAAATATTCTAAATCAATTAATTAAGCAAACAGGTGTCAACAGCAATAGCCAGGTGTATATTTTACCAATTTATTTGATGATTTAGGTGATTTTCACGTGGATTCAAGCAGCAGCATAAATATATTTTAATGATCAGAATAGCGACGACTTATTTCATAACGAGATGCTAAATTATTTGTTCGTTTTATCAAAAAAGGCGCGTGGCTCGGTAATGCGATTAAAACGCTTTTAATCCGAGTATAATACAAGAAAAGAAGATTGGTTTTCGAAACTCAAACAACCATTTATATTATACTTAAAATGTTAGACGGAACTGTATAATAATATGTCAAAGAGCGAAGAGGAAAAAGCAATGAATATTTTTACGACATTAATTTTAAATTCAACTCACTGCCGCCAGTGTAAGCTGACATTGAATTTTATTTATGGTACTTTCCATGCACGTTTGGCATTTGTAAGTGAATTTTGTTTCGTACATACTTCAGACTTGTTGAATATAATATAACGTGTTGCTAAAAGATGAGAGAATGTAATAAGTAATAACATTAACAATTATAATATAAATAAGAGTAAATTTTATTCTAGATTTGAGAAATAAAACACCTTCAAAATTTGACAAGCAAAAAAAAAAAAAAAAACTGGTAAACTGGTTACTAACCCCAAGAGAAATTGTCATTTGTACGTGCCAATAATTTGTCACCACGACATTGAATTGATGAAACGTTCAGAAATGACACGAGCACGTACACTTATAATTTTACACCGATTGTAATAACATTATAAGGTGGTTTATAATAAACTCGGAATCGTTTTGTTTTCGAATGGCTATAATGAAACATCACGTGGCGAAAAATAAAAACGTATCTCGGAAACAATTTAAAGGACGCGGATAATAAATGTCTACGTATCGCGCTGAATTCTGATGTTGTGTTCCTTCGACCGCGTAAAATTTGTATCACCTAACACTTGATCGATTGTCGTCTCGCTTGGAATTCAGATTGAAGTTGGAATAGATCGATTTTTTTTTTTTACTTAACATTGATTCGTGTTTTTATTATTTCAAATATATCAAATCATACGAATCTTTATTCGTTTTTTTTTTTATTTTTTTTTTTTAACTAAACACAATGATATGCAATTTTTTTTTTTTTTTTGTTTAAGTACTATTTAAATTTGCAATCTTAAAAAAAAAAATATACGCATTAAAAAGCTCTGAATAATACGAGAAATGTATTGCGTTTATATCACAGTCATTTTCAACAAAAACATTTTTAAACAGATCAGTGTCTGCCAGGCAAATAATTTAGGGGAGGGAGATAGAAGTTATCCTCCTCCCCCCCAAAAAAAAAAAAAAAAAAAATCAAAAACGGAATGTAGTTACTCTTCATAAGGGTACAAAAAGGAAAATTTGAATGATGAATTTCCATAGACATATACATATAGTTATATAGTATTGTTATCTATGACAAAAATCCAGTGTTGGGCTCAATCTACCTTTTGATGGGAATTGATTAACAATACAAATAATAAAAATTTCCAAAAGATTCTATGCCTAAAAACGCAATTTTTCAGGAGAGCTAATTGAAGTGCATTTAATTATTTCTCAGCTTGTAGTAATTCAATTTAGATGAAAAAAAACTATGAAGAAACATAAAATTTTAAATTACATTAGATGTTATATCTCAATAGTTATTTAAGAACTGGTTTTTATTTTTTTATTTTTTGATGATATTAATAAAACCAGACTCGGAACCAAAAAGTTTTAAACAGAGAATATAACATTTGGCACAAAAATTAAAATTAAAATATTAGACAAAACATTTTTGCACAAAAAATAATAAACAAAATTGAATCATATAGAACTTTTTTCAATTTATGATCTTAATATTATTAGTTTTTGTCCAAGTTAGAACTTTTGTGCTAAAAAATTAATTATATTATAGACATTGCTATCTTAGGTTTGTTATAGAATTAATTTGATATTATACAGAACTGTGGTAAAATTCACAGCCCATAATATAATAAAGTGAATTTCACAAAAAACTCACATAGAATCATTTTTGGATCCAAGCCTGCGAACAGTCAATAAGCATATATCTACTTACATTATAGTGAACAACGTGATAGGTCCTAGACATTCTGAAAATGTTGAATCTTTCCTTCCCAAAATAAACATTTATTTACGTTCCATGATGTCTGCTCGAAATCTTTTGTCCCTCGCATCGATTCAACAATAAGACGTTCAATTTTAAAATAATAATACAACAATGCCTCGGGGGTAATAATGGGCGCAAGCAGTGACGAGTTTCTAAGACCAGCTTCAGATTTATATATATATATATATCTTTATCTATATTACATTGACCCTTCTTATTTCTACGTTTATTATCTTAATATATATTATAATATAATGTCGTATTGTCAGCTCGCATTATGCGTGTTTTGGGAATAAGGCAGTTGCTGTCAGTGTATTATACCGAAACGTTATTCGAATCGGACCGAAATAATCTACTTAAGCCCAGTTCTCCGACCGTGCAATGTATTTTATTCGAATGTACCGCGTAATGTGTTATCCGTCTTGTTTTCTTCTTAAATATTTAATAATGGAGTATCGAAAAAGGCGCATTTCAGTAAAATACCGTTTGCCGTAAGTAGTAGTGATAATAAATTTGCATATCCCCCCACCCGTGCTGCTCTTAGTTTCTGTTCAATATTTAAATATCCAATTGATGGGGTTTTTTTTTTTTTTTACATTGATGGAAGAGAGGTTAGAAGGTATGCAGCGAAAGACGTATATGTAGTTATATATTATGATATTATTATTCATTGAGCATGAATTAAAATATACACAATTAATTTCAATGCTCATTAATTAAGCTAAAACAAATATTGAGCAGTTTTCATTATTGTGGTTTAACTCTCGGTACATAAGTGTTTTGTTCAATTTCCGTGTAAAATAAATTCCGTGTTTTCTATACTAAAACAACTCTTTAACCGTTAAACTTTAGTAAATACTTCTGCCATTTGTGTTTGTGGAAACTTTTAAAAGTTGTTTCCAGGATTGAACAAATCTATTTGTACAAATTCTGCTGAAAGCTCAACTCGAATGATTTTGTTCTTTTTTTTTTTTTTAAACATTTTATTAATTAATCGTTCATTATTTGTGTAAATAATACGAATTTCGGACAAATTTAATTATTTCCAAGGAACGATACAGTTGAAAGAAAAAATATTGTTTTCATCGTGTCAATCGTTTTTTTATTGACATAAAACGGGAACGAGAAAAAAATATATAAATTTTAAAGACAGTTTTATAATAAATGTTTACCACACCTAAAATTCAGCGAAATTTTCGTTTGATTGAACACACTTTTCAAATATAGTACTACATTATAACTGATTATTATTATTATTAATATTTTGTTTTAAGGGGGGCGTTGAAAGATATTTTGCTCTAAAAAGGTTGAGAATCACTGGAGTGAGTACATAATATTATAGGGAAATTCAAATCGCATCCCGAAAACCCCAAATTCTAGTGAAAAAAGGTTTAGGTAGTACTACCCGGATTTGGGAGGTTATCCGTTAAGGGCACCGCTTAATATTAATATTAATTATAAAATCACTTCACCTTCACGCGTATAATAACATTGTAACTACACATTAAACGTTATCTTTTTTTTTTTTTTTTTTTTCTTGGGGGGGGGGCGTCAGGTAAAACGAGAAAATGTAATTACAATTTCACGAACAAAGGAGGAAACAAACGTGTGTATTATTAAACACAATTACTTTTATTCTGTGTGTTTTTTTTCTACCCACATAAAAATTTTCCAAGAGGATTTCATTTCCGGGCCCGAGTTGGCCGCGTGTTAATAATATTACTACGTAAACGCGGGTGGTGGTGGTGGGGGGGTATACTAACAGAGCCGCCGCGTGTATTCAACCCCGGACGCGACGTTCGCAGCGTTTTCGTATTGTTTCCCCAGAAGCTATTCAACGGCGCGGATTCAAAACTGATTGTTATTGCTGCGCTGTTACACAGTAGTGACTTCAAAGCCTTCGCAAAACGGATAGAGAGTAGTCCTCTTTCTCCGCGTTTTCCAACGCTATCAACTCTCAATAACACGCCGGTTTCGTCGCGCGTATTATAGTGCCGCGTAGGTTGTGGGGTGGTTATTCGCCAACGAACCGACTTCGGATTTACTCTTCGATTCAGTACTACGTCATCCGAATCACTCCCATTGTAATTTGTTGCGGATAATTCTATAGTTGTGGTTGTTAATCAATTACCACCGACGACCGTCGGTCGGGTATTATTCCGTTCCTCATATTATTATTATTATTATGATGACCCCGCGGGTCACGACGTATGTAATCGAGTATAACATGAGCGCATGATCCGTCAACTGACCTCACTCCATATTATATACTGCGAGTTATTAGTTCTAGTAAAAAATAAATAATAGATTGAAAGGCAATGGAGATATCAAACCCGTGGCGGCCATACGTATATTATATCTAAATGAAGCATTGAAATGGAATACGCTCAGTGACCTATTGAAAACAATCAAATTACCGTATCCCTAAATATTGTATCCCTCGCTCAATCGGATCACTGATAAGGAACTGTTATCATACTTATCTGTTACTTAATTGTTATCAAAACTAATATATAAATATGGATACTACCGGTTTCCCCCCAGTGATGAGAAATTATAACCTAAAATATTATTCTGTAACAAAATAAAAATAAGCACCAACAACTGAAAATAAAAAATTTAATGAAAAGACATTAAGTGTCAATGAATTGACCGCCCTGTTTAATGAAAATAAATTATGTATTACGTTATGTATTTCGACTGACTAAAATGTCAAAACTAACTACTAACTTGTTTGTTTATAATTATTGTTCACATGTCTTTTGCACTTTGCATGATATCGATAGGCAGTAGTTAAGTTATTAGTTATGAATACATAAATGAATACATTATTTAATTGTAAATTTTTAAGATTTTTATTTTTCTAAGTTGGCATTTATGAATGTCGTAAAATTCGTACTTTTGGAATTTTTAGGTTATAATTTCTTATCGCTGGGGGAAAACTGGTACACGGCCTTATAAATACATTAAAATAATATGAACATTTTAAAGTGGTACCAACCGAATAAGAAAATAATATTATTTCTCTCAAAATGGTTACTCTTAGCGTATTCCATTTGATTGCTTCAATTCACTATACTCAACAGTATACGGTATGGCCCCTCTATAATATATTCTTTACTCTATGGGAGATATAATGTTAAAATTTCTACGTTTATCTTTGCATCAATACACACACGGTATAACAAATAATAACGTTTTTAATTCTACTAGAATAAAGGAAACGGTTGTGTTAGAGAGATGATCAGGATATTTCTCAGGATATAATGTTTTTTTTTTAAATAGAGTTGAGGATTTTTGATTAATTTTTTTACAAAATCGCAATAAATGCCCTTAAAAATGTATTTATGATAATATGAAAATTAAACAGTAAAGTAAAGCAAATATAAATTAATTAATTTAAACTGAATGAAATTAAAGTAAAATAGAGTGGAGTTAATAAATATAAATTTAATTAAAGTAAAGTCGAGTAAAGTTAAGTAAAATAAAGACCAGAAAGCATATTATATAGAAAGACATATTTCGTACCGCGGGTATTCTTCGCTCACCGGATCAGATACTCTTGGTGGGTGTATATAGAATTTTAAGGAAATGATAAATCATTTATTCAATAATCGGATTCTGAACAAAGGAATTCAATAATATAACGAACAATAATAGTCGTTATTTTCAACACGCCCATCAAAAGTATTTGAATCGAGGAGCGAAGAATACCTGGTCTTATACTTTAATAATAAATATTTAATAAATGTACAATTGGTTTTGTAATTGTATTTCATAGAAGTAATTTAATATATATATATATATATATTATAACTAAAAATAATCCAAAAATAATACTCGGATGAAGATGATTCTTATTAGTTTTAAAACGGTTATACAGATCGTTTGTGCGCTCTGCCTGTGGTTGAAATTTTGTCAAATTGACCGAATCTCAAAAAAAAAAAAAAAAGAACCATAAAAAAAAACGACTCGTGAGTGTGACGTCAGTATATAATATAATATCGTATACCATCAGAACATTATTGTCGTTCATCAGAACATTAACTAAAAAACAACTACGTTTTATTATACCACAATACACTAGTGCGTCGTAAAGAACGACATTTTTATCGTGAGAAAATATACGTATTGTGTATCTAACTCAAAATTGACATTTTTTTTATTTACTATACTAATTTTATTGTTCCAATGGTAAAATTATATTATATAAAAGCCGGACATACTTCGCACGATGGGTGTTCTTCGCACGACGGGTGGTATTCACTTGATGGGTGTATTAAATTTTAAAGAAACAATAAATAACGATAAAAAAAAAAAAAAAAAAAAAAATTGAAAAATTGAGAAATTAAAAAAATGACCTCTTTAAAGTATCATCTAAAGGAAAATTCGGTTTCAAAAAGTTGCTGATTGAAACTTTTGGACAAGTATTTCCATACGAAAAGTTGTACACGGAAAAAAAAGGAAAATAAACATCATTGTAAAAACACACTTCGTTCAGAATCTAAAATATTAATTAACGATCCATTATGGTTATTTATTTTGTTATTCTCGCCGGTTTTGTTCAATATTATTCCATTAAACTGCGAACCGGGTAAAGAGTTTTGTTGAGTTTTCGAAAACGACTTGTAATAATTTAATTATCCATTCAGTTATCTGAAGAATAATACAACCCATAACGAATTCACAATTGATGAGTGAAGAACTCAGAATTCTGTTCGTTTTGATAATCACCCGAAAATACTCGAGCCATAAAACACCGGTATATTTTTTGTAACAATACCCCGTTGTCGTGTAATAACGCAAATTTAATCATAATTAAAAATAATCTAAAGAGTAGACATAGTGATATTATTAAGTATATCATTCGACAATTAATTATTTTAATAATTTCGGAATCATGAGATTTCATCCATAAATTATATGTGGTTTATATGCAAAGGAAGGGCCCGAAAAGTTGAAATTGAAAATGAATACAGAAGTGAAAGTGAAATGAATTTTGTGAAGTGATATTCGGGCGGGCGAGGGGGCTATACCGCATTCGTAATTTATATTAATTATTGTGGTCTGAGTCGTTATGCGCTTCTGGTAAAATAATTGTTTTTTCAGGCGACACGGTTTATTATCAAAACACCAGTGCGTAAATAATCTATAAGAAATGGTTTAGGGAAAAGTTTCGGCTTTGACAACAATAACTCTTCGAGATAATCAACGTGCATTTCGAACGCGATCTATGATCCTTCAGCAAACGTTCGACGCAATAATAATAATAACAATAATAATAATAATAAAATATTTTCTTTTTTAATGCGTTCGAATGGCTGTGTGCCAATACGAATAGAAATAATTTATGCAAATGTCAGTAAGAGAACGGTCATTTACTTTTTTGTGGTTTAGAAATGAGATTTAAATTTCAATAATTATAATCTGGGTAATGTTTCGACGTGTTTTTGTTTTTTCTATGCCACTAAATCATCTAAAATCTCTATTTTGTGCGTTAAATTGAAACAAAAAATAAAAAAATACAATGATTTATTCAATGCCTTATTTCTGTATAATCTATTTTTTCACGGAATTTTTTTGAAAAGGATACATATTACTACTGAGTGGGTACAAAACGATTTCGTAATCTTGAATTTAAATGAAATACGCGACTGAAATATACGTTTTTACAACAAACCCGTATCTTACCATAAATTTGAATAAAAAATGAAATTACGATATCTAATTGTAATGCGAAAATGAAATGAATTTGCCTTTCAAACGTACACGTCGCATAATAGCGAAGTAGTACCTAACCGGATGTCGAGCGGATATTATATTCGTAATTCGTATAAGAATTCGTTTTAGTACGCATAATATATTTTATTTTCCATAACGAACGCATTTTTATTTATTTATTTATTTTTTTTTTTTTGGACAATTAGTATTGTGTCTCAAGTATGCATTAGAGTTTTGAAATTTATATTATTTGTCATTTGCATTATCTCTAGTTTATGTTAACATTTTTTGTAAACTTGCCTAATAAAAATATATCTTTATTGTGTCTACTTATATATACAGTTTTTACCAAGCAATTTTTTTTTTTTTTTTTTCAACACTTGTCATTACCTTTTTTAGTAGAACTGATTTGTGTCTGAAACCACTCCAGCGCGCTGCTGTATCATAGATATTTAATCAATATTTTATTTACGTTAACCCAGGTCACTCGTTTTAGTTTAGTTTAAAAATTGGCCTTCGAGCAAACAGTACAAAGATGTTGCAAATTTTCTCCGTCTTTCACTATCTCCTTGAGGAATTGCAACTATTATACTTTTCCGAGTATCGTTCCAATAGAATTACGCAGCGTACTTTGATATTACGAAAACTGAAAAGATAAATTAATATAAAAAAAAAAAAAAAAAAATAGGGTTTTCGTTGAATTTTCTCTCAGTGTTTTCCTCTACAGGAAGAAGGGATGTTCTCGTAAAATAAATGGTAATAATAATAATGAAAAAGTAAAAAGTAAATAATAACATCGTGATATTGTTCGAGTATATTTTCATAATTTGAAATATTAAATTTCGTTATAAGTGTTTTTGAACTCTCAAACGGGTTCTCGATACAATAGAGTGACCATACGTCCTGTTTTATACAGGATTGTCCTTTATTTCGGCTCTGCGTCCTGTTGTCCTGATAAAATTCTCTCGGGACGTTTTTTGTCCCGTAATTTCAAGTCTGTCCCATATTAATCCGGTTTTTTGACTTACTGTTGATTTAAAATTTTTGAAATTTTTGAAATGAAATTATTGAATCTAAAAATCTTGTGGATACCATTAAATAAATTATAATCGTAAAATGAATTTACAAGTTTTTTTTTTTTTAGAAATTAAAGTATACAATATAGGTACTTGAACAAAGGATTTGAAGAAATTTTAAAAAGTATCAATTTAGTTTAATTATGTAATTTTATGTTTTTCAAAATAATATTTTTATGTGTTTAAATTTAATCTATAATAGGTAGTTTAACTATTATACTTTTTCACAATTCAAAAACATAAAATATATATATATGTAATAAATACTTATTTATTTAAAAATATTATGAAAAATATTTTTGTCCTGTATTTTATTTTCTTAAATATGGTCACCCTACGATACAATTAATGACTTACCTAGATATAAGAGAAACTGAGGTGGAAATAATAAAGTGAAATAAACGAAGCAAAAACAACAAGACAATGGCGTAGAGTTTATCTTCAGTCTTCACTCTTTCGTGACAAATTCAGACACAATTTGGATTTTAATCGTGTATTATATCGTGTTTTCGATTGTGAAATTAATCACAAAAATATAGGTGTTGTGACACTGTTTTTCACTCGTAGTAACACGCGACATTTCACTTGACCTTATCGCGCTAGACATTAAATCGAAATCGGGTGGAAATTTTAACGGATTCGAAATGTTTTCTTTTTTTTACACTCTCCTTTTTTTTTTTTTTTTTTTTTTTTTTCCATAGCCCCCAAACTCAAACGGTCCCGTTTACCGACTCTAAACCAGAGTGTTCGATTTGAATAATATATCGCTGCTACTGGTAATATTATAAATATATATATATATATATATATTTATATAAATAGAACGTGATGGCGGCGGCGGTGACGTCGTTAAGACCCTTTCGATAATTTATAGCCAAAGGCTATGTGTGAGCGTCGGTGTGACCTTATCGCGCGAGCGGTGGAGACCAATTTTCAAAACGGACAACACCGGGGCAATATATATATATATATATAAGTATATGTATGTATACTATTATTTTCTTCTTTGGGGGAGCGCGTGGCAGGGGATTATTTTCGATTATTTTCTCGTGGTCGCCAGACCCAAAGCCTCCTATTAGTAGCCGAAATCCAAAATAAAATATATACTGTGTTCATATTGTATAGGACTATGTATGCATGACAACGCGGTTCCTCGACCTGAAGAATTGGTGGGGGGGGGCTGTGACGGTCAACTGCAGAAAACCACTCACGGTGACATCATCGTTTGGCGTATTTTCGAAACACACACGGGTCTTAGATTATTAGGTCTGACTGCTCATAAAAAAAACAGGGGTTTAGGACTTAAAAAGCAAAAAAAAATAAAAATAAATAAATAAATATGCGCTTATTTATACGGTCTGAAAACATAAAAATGTGAAAACAAACATTAAAAAATAATAAAAGTTAAGTGTATACTAGAAAGCCGGACATACTTCGCTCCTCGGATCAGATACTCTTGGTGGATGTGTATTATTTTAAAGAAACGATAAATAATTTCTTCGATAAGACGATTCTATACAAAGGAAATTAATAATATAAAGAACAATAAGTAGATATCATTTTCAACACACACACACACACACACACACACACCAAGAGTATCTGACCCAAAGAGCGAAGAATATCCGCGGTGTGATGTATGCCCGGCTTTCTTGTATATACTTTACTTTACTTCACTTGACTTTATTTTATTTTTTAAAAGAAACGAAAAAATGAATGAGAGAAGTGTTAGTTACAAAATAATTATTCTCCAAATTCTGGCTAAACAGACTATATAATATTATAGTTTAATGTATACAGTAAGTTGGTTTTGGAATATATTTTTTTTTAAAATGTATCTATTTTTATCGAGGTAATTTATTTTAAATTCTGAGTGGAGCGATTATTATTATAAATGCACAAATTTGATCATTTACATGAATAATGAATTGCTCATTACTTATTCTATTATTAAATGGCAATAATTATTGTTAAACATATTGAAAATTACTATAATTTATTATTAGATATTCTAAAATTTAATTTTTCTTAGTATAAAATATTACAACATAAATTAACTACCTGCGTTATAAAATTAAATTGAAAGTAATTAACCACTTATCGAATTTGTTCATATCTTTTTCCGCTATTTCACAATAGGAAATGAGTGCCTCACAATTTACTATAGGCACTTTAGTATCCAACTGGAGTCTGACATTTTGAGATTAGCTCGAATTCGGTTAGAGTTCAGAAATAAGCATAACTGATCGTAAACGCTGTGACTGCAGGCATTTGTTATTATAATATTTATATAAATTATATATTATATAACGTGAGTTATTATTTCTTCGGGTTTCGTCGACCGGTGATACTGGTTTTATCCCGGGAATGCGCGTGATACGAGGGGGGGAGGGTTGCGAGTATAGGCGAAAACGCGTATTTTTATTTTCATTTCCTACGCCTCCCCCTTCCAAATGTTGCGCTTGAGCCGCGGACGTTCGCCGTTAGTAGTCGAAGTGAGTGGAAAAAAAAAAAAAAAAACTTTTCGTCGATCGCGCGCGCCCAAAAACTTTGTGACACGATTCTTATTATTATTTTTATTATATTTTCGCTTTCCTCGCGTCTCTATCCGCCGTGGCTAACTCCCACGTGCCGATTGGTTGTCGTCGCGCAAAGTCTGAAGAATTTCGGCGGCAGCTGACCACCTCCACCCCTCCTCTAGGACTGCGATTGCAATAAAAACACGGAATTGTTTCGAATCGATTACGCGGCGTTATTATATTATATTTTCTTCCCACTCCACGTCCTATTCCTCGGCGGATAACACGTGAAGCTCACGCAAAGCGGCTCTTCGTGTGCGTTTTCGTAGCGCACACACACACACACACACACACACACACACACACACACACACACACCTGGATGTGCTTAGAATATGGCCACACACTGTTTCGATAATTATAAAATATATGCCACTCCAACGTGGTATTATTAATATAGAGTGAGTAAGGGTAGCAAAAAATGTTTTCCATTAATATTATGCGAGTTAAATACATAAGTATAACTTAATTTGGATTCCTAAACCACCCCCTCCACCCAAACAACTAGTACTGACACCTGTAGTCTAGATTTTTAAGTCTGAGTGATTCTAATTTAATTTAATTCTAATTATTCTCATTTATCGTTAAATTTACAATTTTTTAAAGTATTTAAAAACAAATGTATTTCACTATTTCTTTGTCCAATAAACATATTATATTTACATTGAAGTGATGGTTGTATATACAATAATAATATTTTTAATGGTAGTTACCTCAAAAAAATAAATGAATTCAGGGTAGTAGAGACGCCACCCTTAGTGATGCATTTAAGAATACTTGTAACCGTGAACTATAACTATACCTAACTATAGGCATTATAACTATAAACTAATTATATATTCAAATTGAACGATTTACAAAACATTTACTACTAGTAAATATACGTTAAAATTGTATTTGTTTTGAGATAAAATTTCAGAAAATACGTCCTTCTAAAAATGCAAGTTCTCTGACGATTCAAGAAAGCATAGACATAGTTCACAGCATGGATATTCTACTCTCTCTCCGGGTCAGATACTCTCGGTGGGTGAGTTGAAAGTGACAACTATTATAGTTTTTTTATATTATTAACCTCCTTCGTTCAGAATCGTTTTATCGAAGAAATGATTTATCGTTTTTTTTTTTTTTTTTTAATTCTAATTATCCACCAACAGTACCCGATCCGAGGAGTGAAGAATATCCGTGGTGCGAAGTATGTCCGACATTCTTGTCTACACTTTACTTTTTCGATATTATGTCAACCATTTTAACATTTTGTATTCTAAAATATGCAAACGCATTTTTTTTTTTTTTTTAGTTAAATATTCGTTGTTTATTCACATCTATAGTCTTCGCTTCTTAAAACGTAAACTAGTATAAATTAATAATATGCTTGATAAAAAAAAAAAAATTCAAATTCAAATGAAGACACGATATTAAATAGAAATTTTCTGAAAAGTCGTAAAAAATGAAAACACAATCAACTTCGTACGGTCATTTGGCTTCAACGTCTAGAATCCGGTGACTGCGCAAAAAGTCAATTTTATTTACAATGAATATTCTACGAAGATATTGGGTTTCGCAATCGTTTTGGATAATATTTTGTTCATCTCCAGACTCTGTTTTCCAATAATATTATCATAATATACGGAAAATAATATTTTCTTCATAATAAATGACACACTTAAAGTAGATTACGTTTTTTTTTTTTTTTAAATAATTTCCGGTACTTTTCAAAAACCTATAAATACTTACTATATATTTATATGAAAGCAAAAAAAAAAAAAAAAGATGTGACAAAATCAGAATATAATTTCAGTAAAAGAACGTTTAAACAAAGTTCATTCTTATTTATATTACAATACGTTGTATTATAACAATATAATGTGATTATATAGTATAATATTTATTTTATAAAATATTGATTCAACATTATGCGAATTTCGATTACTGTGTACAGAAATAATTTGTGATAATACTGTTATTATTATTTTTAGTGATAAATACTTGCATTCATGAAACTGTAAGTCGCATTAACGTTTCATTATACTTTGTACATCACACTGAACTCAACTTATTTCAATCGTTTTGATTAAATTTAAAATAATATTAACGTTACAAAACATAACATTCTTTGTAAGCTAAGTATATTGTTTCCGTGTCTGTGTGTGTGTGTGTCACTGAAAATCATTGGCGTGAATAGACTAAACATTTTTTCAGGGTGGAAAAGGGTGGTTTTTCAGGGGGTTTAAATTTGCTTAATTTAGCCCCTCTAATAGTATTAGTTATTATTTTTGAAAAATCCGGAAGGGCTTTGAATAGACCTAGGCCCTCTTTCCAGTCCCCCATATCCGCCTATGCTAAAAACATAAAGAAAGAGAAAAAAAAAGTATGTAACATTTATTTATTTTTTCATTTTCAAAAGTTTTTGATACATTTTTTTTTTTAAAACATAAATATTATCATATTATATCTGTTACAATAATAATGTACGTGCATTTTAAATGCAAATCTCCTTGACAAATAATTATATTATTTCGACACGATTTTATTTTCGAGCGAACAGACTAAACAATATTAAGACGCGTTTTAATTAATAATGTTCATTTTGCACGTTTAATAAAATATGTATAGGCGTAATCCCAATAATTAATATTATAAGTACTTAACTCATTAAAATTCAACATAATGTTCGTAGCCTTTATTTTCACGCTGAAAATACTCAGGAAGGTGTATTAATTAATATATAATGCGCTGAAGGAAGAAAAACTCATCGTAACAATAGCCAAATATAAATTCGAGCTAGCGTTTAAACACGTTATTCTTATTACAATAAAATTATTATTAAAACGTTTATCGAATTTGCATTATAAAATAGTAATTATAATAATGTAAAATATTTTAATTGACCAGCAAAACACTTTAGAAATAACAATAAGAGTATGTTAGTATCATTTAAGTATATAATTTTTCGTTTATATACATAACATACGGTGTGGTGACTTTAAATTTGATGGAATTTACTTTTACAATGTTTAAAGTTACCTATTGTAGTCGCATTGTACTAAGTAATATGTGATTGTATTGTTAAACACGAATACTGCGCTGTTTGTATAAATATTAATCGTGACATTCAATTAATGACTTTTAGCAAAGCTATTCTGTGTATTGACACGTGTTCTGATTCAGTTGTCATTACATATTATTTTTAAGAGCTCACAAGAATTAATGTTAAAGCTTGGTTGCATAGGTAATAGAAAAACAGGTAACTTTTTTCATTACTTAGATAATTGTTCAATTCTGTTTTATGAGTTGCAAACAAGCATTGCGATACGCGTGACATAAAATGATCTCGAAACTCACAAAATAATTTCATAAGATAATAATAAAATTAACCCACTGTGACTTTCAAATCTCACTCGTTCGTTATTTTTTACGACTCTGCGTGCGTTCCCTTGCGATCAATTAATTCAACAATGTTCGAAACGTGTGAATTTCTCTGTTTCATTTCGAAAAACTTTATACATACCAAAAAAACATAATTAAAAACACGAAACAGAGTAAAATAAATGCTAATTTTTACTTCGTAGTAATTCCTAAATTTTCTTTAAGCTGCTAGTGACTATTTTTTTAAATAAATCATAACGTACTTATCATATTATATTAGACATCAGTTGGAAAAAAAAAAAACATAATTACACTTTTTCTGTAAAAATGTTTGCTCCATGAACATATATTATGTTATGTGCAAGGACCTTTATTTTAGACCAATAAAAATGAACGATAGTGTCATAATTCAACAACTAGTCACCGAACCGTTTCGACCCGAGTGGATTTTCGAAGGGACACGGAAAAATACTTTTAAGGTATTTAACGTTAAAGGATAATAATGGAAAACTAAAGCCGATGACGAAGTAAATAAAGTATTAAACGGCAATTCTCTCAGACCCCAAAAGCGATAAAAAATAACTGGAAATTTAGATGGAACACTGGCAGCGCAAAATTAATTACAAAACTTGACGAAATACTTTTTCAATTAAATTTATTCGCTGAATGTTATAAATTATATACATACCACGAATATTTTCCGAACCGAAAATTGATACTCGGAATAACGAATCTATCTTCAAATAAATTACAATTAAAATAGGAATATAAAAAAATTGAAGTGCTTTTAGTCTTAAAAATGTCATATAATATTATAATTCACAATAGTTAATAGTGCACATGATTAGAACTAAAGGTAATGAAAGCAGTGTGTATTGAATTCATTATCATAATAATATGAAATATGTTTATTGTATATTTATAATAATTATATGTTTTTTAATTAAAAAAAAAAAAAATCATTTGTTTAATTAAAAAAAAATGTAATTCATAATTAATAATTAACGATAAAGCTAAAAGTCAAAAACATTGAAAACCACCAACTGATTTCAATAAACACCTATCAATATGTTCCCTTTCATAATTTATTTATTTTTATATTCTTTGTTCTTATTTATATATATATATATATAGAGTTATAATTATTGGTGTATATTATGTACCTTAAATAACTTAAATAATAACAAATTACTAATTAAGTACTAGTATTTAACTGGTTTTATGGGAATTATTTTCTGAAAATTTTATTCTTGTTTTATTGCTAGCGAATCTTGATAAACAATTTTATACACCGTTAGGTTTGGAAATAGAAGTTGTCAGAATAGAGTTAGATTCGATTTACATGAAAAATGTAAAGCATTTTTTTTTTTTTTTTTTTTTTGTTAAATTGACTTATTTGCATTTTCGCCCTTTCTCCTGATTTTTTGTAATTTTTATCACAAGCAGTTTTGAGAATTTCTAATATTTTAAAAGTACTCTCTCTCTCTCTTGCAAATCGATAGCTGATATAATAGATGACGTCCCAAAAAAAGCTTCCGGCTTCCCAGTAATTAAATACATCCCGTGATTATTTAACCGACATTTTTTTCCGAATTCGAAAGCGGACCGGGAACAATGGCTATAGGTACGGGCAGTTGCACTTTTTCGGTCATTACGAAGTAGTAAGCCATTGTTGTTGTATTATTATTGTTAAAAAATTTCAATGCGAAAGCTAACCGTTAAATTCGAAAAACGTTAGAATGAGGTATTGTGTTAAAATAATAACCCAACAACGGTCAATGTTTTAGGTATTCAATATTCAATGTGCTTGTTAAAATGTATTCATTTTCAATTTTAAGTTTTCAATATACGAAAAAAAAAAAAAAATGGAATTTTTATAAAAAGAATTTATGTCCGAATGTATTAGACACCTAAAAAATAATAACAAAGAAAACAAAACGAGTGTCAACGAAAAGTATATTCTCAGAGTGCACGTCATTAAACACACTTACAATAATGTCATATAATTTCCTTTGTTTTAAACTTAAATTATATATTTTAGAGTATAATTATATTATACTTTAATAAATCTTTAAACCGATATTAAAAAAATCATTAAATATTGGCATATCGCTTGTGTAAATAGCTTGTAATCCAGAATTTGAATAGGGCGCAAAACAAGAGTAAAAATGAAAATCACGCAAGTCACTTTTAAATGATTTTCTCCGTTCAAAATCGAATACACGCCTACCAACATCAAACTACTAATAATATTATTGAAAACAATCACTGGTGTGCGCTCATAAATAACAATAATAATACGTTTCTAATTTTAGACTTTTTTTGTTTTTGTTGCAGGTACGTATAAAGTTCACTTCAAAGCTCGATTTTGATTGACCCGTGGAAATATCGTAAGTTTTTGGTATATTATGTTAGCAATTTTATTGAAAAATATTCGGTGTTTTTTCCCCTTTAGGGAATCAAGAAAAGTATATAAATGAAAAACTGTATGTTCATTTTTAAATAGACAAAGACGTGTTTTGGGAAATCTTGAAAACAATGTGCTTTGGGCTATGTTCAAGGTCATTCCAGTCCTGATAATCTCTGATTAAAAATAGTGCATACCTATAAAATTGAACTCGACTTACATAATTTTAATTAATTATCAAAAAAAAAAAAATAATAATAAATAAAGCTTTATAAAATAACTTTTTTGTGTTCTAAATCAAAAAAAAAAATTATATAAATATTTATAAAAAGAAGTCACGATCGACTAAAAGTAAAGAAAAAAAGATCTGTTGGCCATCACTTATTCCAGTGATCAAAAATTATAAAAAGATACCCTTTAGTTACATCAACAGGTAAATAAATAAAACAATGTGCGTTTAAAGAAAAAAATAATTGTATTACAAGTAAACAATGATAATGTTTTAGTCGCAATTATTATTACATAAGAAAACAGTATAGTATACCCAGTCCACATACTTTTCCGTGGCAAAACGTTATTGTTATATCTTTTAAACCAAAAACGAAATCCGATAATTATTGCAATTTTCGATTTCTAAATCAAAAGTCGAATTTCCGAATGTGTTTTAATATAAAACAATAAACTTACGAGCACCACCTAAATATAATATGATGACGTACGAAAATCTATCCCTTACGTCTCCATTAATAATGCGCGTCTCTAACGTGCTGTATAAGTTTTGAAAAAAAATAAATATATCTCAATAATTCGTATTCTCAAAAGAATAAAACTGTTTATAAATTCAATTGTGTGTGCCAGTGATGATTTGGACGGAAAACTTTTTCACTCTCCAATGATAACTACTCGTTTTAATTTCGTATTCCGTTGCGGTATATTTATTTTTGTTTTATTTTTATTTCGCTTACAAATATTCATATAACAAATTCATATAACAATATCATCGGGTATTGAACCAAAAGTTTTTATTACTTCACAGCTAGGCAGGTATATTTGTAATAATAATATTTAGAGTTGTAACTAAAAAAAAAAAAAAAAAAAGCGTAGAAGTTGGCTTATTACAATAATAATAATAATAATAATAATAATAACAACTTCAAAAATATTCTACGCAAATCGGTCGCCCGTACTTGGGACTACTACGTATAATTTATTTTATCACATTGAAAATAATAATGATTGAATAAATCCCATTGTAAATTTCCAATTATAATATACAATATTTTCAAATAATATGCTTTAATATGGTTTAGTTAATTTTCAGTGTTTTAATAAAAAATTTAATTTAATTTTCAATATTACAATAACTTTTTTTTGATACTTTAATATTTTATTCGACCAATAAAATTTAGCTATTTAGATAAATAAAATTACGTGTTTACATTTTTTGAAACTTATGATTATTTTTATTGTTATTATAATACATTTTGGTTTTATTATTTCAAGTTTTTAGTTTATGCTTTGAGATATTGAAGTGTATACTTAAAATCTATTAATTAATATTCTTTAGTAGTTTAATTTGTATAACTATAAAATAGACAGTAAAAGAGTGACGTTAATATGGGACGAAAAGGGGACGACAAGTAGATTCCCTCTAAGAGTCTTTTTAGATTCTGTTTGGAATAAGAATTCATTAGATTCAAAATTATGAGTTATTAAATAATTCGTACTTCAAAGAGTTTATTTCTGAAATCATCAATAATCGAGAAAATTAATTATTAATTTAAGTGAAATCACACTATAGCGTAAACAATAGTTTTCCTGACTTAAGTTTCATGAGCACTGTCCAGAAAAATGCGATTTTATACTTGTTTTAGATTCTGAACAAAGTGAAGAAGCTAGTGTTTTCACAATGATGTTTATTATTATTTTTTTTTTTTTCTGTTAACACTTTTTCGTATAGAAATACTTGTCCAAAAGTTTCGATCAATAACTTTTTGAAACCGGATTCGCCTCTAGATTGTACTTTAGAGAGGTCATTTTTT
>JAIPRM010001629.1:0-36270 GCA_025469315.1 Stegophylla sp. TES_Ste_2020
ATTTCCTTGTAGCATACATAAAACAGAAATAATGACAACAATATTCCAATATTATATAACAATGAGGATGAAACAATGTACATTAGTAGAAAATAAAGAAACAAATCAAAAAAGTTATAAAAAGAAAAAACTTTCAAAATTGGTGTCAACCTAACGTGATATAACTATTACTATATATTATGCAATTATAATAAGTAATAATAACTTACAACTTACAACCATAGACCTTATACTAAGTAGTATAAGGTCTATGCTTACAACTAACAAGTGTGAAGTGACTGTTTTTGATTATTATTATTTAATATTTATTGTATTATTCATCACTGTATCAGTAAAAAACAAAAATATTATTATTATTATTATTATTATGTTATTGGCCACTGGTCGACGCGGGAGCGCTAGTGAAGCAAAAAGGTGGAAAAACCATCCGTAACTCCGCCACTGTATATATTTTTGAAGGAAACACCCCCACACCCTCCTACCTTGTCGTATCCAGTCCTCTATATCTTAGTTCGTGATTCAAACACTAACCTCATTTTCAATGCTAAATATAATGGAGTTACCTCTAGCGCTATCTTCCAATACTGATAAAAACAAAACTACTCGGAGTAGGAACTTGCCTCCTTTTCTATGCCACCGGCATTGGTACAAATAATATTTTCAGTGAAAAAACGTATTTTTGACATTTTGGCACTTACCTCTTTTCCATTGTCAGTGCCTCAATTATTTCAACATTTATGCGTAATACGCATTAGATGATTTTTAATTAAATTACACAAGACGTCTAATTCTTAATTACTTTTATTATTATTACAATAGTTATGTGGTTGTTTAAAACCACAGCCCTCCGGCCGAATCGTGTACTAATAATTCAGTTCTAATGCGAAATGGTTTGCTTTATATAAAAAAAAAAAAAAAAACGCCGCCGTCTATGAGACCCATCACTGTCGCATCATACTTACGTTTATAAACTATTAGTTATTATTCAAGGACTCCGTGGGGCCGTCTTTGGTCTCCTCCGTGCCGTCTATTTATTGTTGTTGTTATTATTATTATTATTATTACTTTTTTTATGCATTACATTGATTACGCTTAATTGAATCCTATAATGTTATATCCTGCCACTCAAGTGGACCGAATAACTATGTTTATGTATGCATAACTGAATTATTGTCCAGTACCCACGACAGCAAACACTCGTGACGTGCCACCGTAGTTTGTAATCAATGAAATTATTTTAACTCTGACGAGTTTTTGTCGGTTTTCCTGTATTTTCAAAAATGTTTAACGCTCTTTGTATGGGATTATTCGTATTCATGGCAACACCGTTGTGTGCGAGTGCAGGTAAGACGGTCGTGTTCATAAATAGTTTAAATACCTGTAATCTAAATTAAATATAGCGCCTATAGTCCATATTATTTGCTGTAGAAAGACCACTAATAATTATTATACAATACCAACATCATCACTTGTGTTAAATAATATAAACAGGTAGTCATTTTTGTGTATATTATACAATTATTAAAGAATTTCGGAATGATAAGTTTTTATTGTTCCATTGAGATTTTAACGCATTTATACTAAACATTTTCTATCCTATAGTTAATAATATAACGTAACATTGTAAAACATTTTTAAAAATCTAAATCTAACACAATGTGTATCAATATTTCAATCCATTCTCACTGCATTAGATATATCCTATAATTACAATAATAATATTGTAATATATAATATTCATTTACCATGTATAATAATTATACGTAGTAGTTGAAGTCATGAAACCATATTATTCGTTGTCGATGGATTTATGAACTAGGGCTAGTTTTAGAGCTCACACAAGTACAAACTCATACGCTTACAATAATTTACAAAAGTGTAATTTTGTGCAGATACTTGCCTAAGAATTTTTTAAGTTCCATAGGTTTATGGAAAATTAAATTATTTAAATGTTATTGTCATTATAAATGTTTCAACGTCTATATTAAATCAAAATCATTTGCATGTCATTTAAATAAGATAAGAATATTGACGGCTAATACATTAAGTGCCATCTTCAGTTTAATCGTTATAATACATAATAGGTTAACTTTAAACTGTCATGTTTAAAAAAACACATATAGATACACATTTTTTACCATTGTCTAAGACAGTGCAACAAGTCACAGTCACAACGCGAAATACAAATTCAAGTACATATTAATTTACGAATGGTTAGATTATGAATATAATGTGTAATAATAAGGATTACGGGAGTAATAGCCGGAGACTTGAATAGAAAAAGAGGAATCTATCCATACAGCAGTAAATGCGTGATTTCGGTAAATTTTAGTGCGTAATATATGCGTTACATTGACTGCTAGATAGGTGGTATTCGATGTCTGGTGAATACTCCTTAGTATCTATATATAGTATTATTAAATACTGGTATGAAATATAAACAAATTATTATATTTATAAACTTTAAAAGATATAAATTTAGCTACACAAATAAGATACCAAAATATTGAACTTTAAAAGATAAGATATTGTTCAGAAATGCTGTGAACTAAGCCAGGCGATCCGCTAGTATCTCTCATTGCTTGCGATACTGACGTGGCTAGGAACCTATAGGAACTTCATAATTTCAGAATCATGTTTCATATGGAAAACCAAAGGTTTTATAAATCTTATTAGAGAAAAGAAAGGATCATCAATAGATCATAGATACCTAATATTATATTTATTTCATTTCGTTATTGTACATTGCTACTAAAATACTTTATTATCAATTACATAGTATAATATGTATTGTTATGACTGTTATTATAGTTCTTGTACTGTTTTATCATTTTAAGCTAAACGTTATCAACCAAACATTACAATGGAAAACACCTTGAGGAAAAATATTTTTAGCAACTATGACAAAGTGGTGATCCCTGCTATAGGTGATAACAACTTAAAAGTGAACATGAGAATGATGATAAAAAGCGCGGAGTTGGTAAGTATTTTTTAATGTTTGTACACACACACACACACACACACAAATTACGTACAATTAAGTGGCTATTATTTCAAGTAATCATTTTACCTACGCGTATCTTATAGGATTATGAAAAATCGCGAATGATACTCAGTACTTGGTTCATAGCGGTGAGTGTTTTTAATTTGAAAATATCTAAGTAAGTAAGATATTATTGGATTAATTTAAACATAAGATTAAACCACTTATTAAATCGAAAAACTTTGAAGCATACAGCTTATATTATCGCCTTTTGTTGAAAATCAATAAGGGATTGTTTTGTTGTAAAAATTTGTGAAAATGTAAAAAAAGATACTTTAAGAAATTAAAAAGGATTTAATTGAAAACGTTTATTTTAAATCTATCGATTTGTTTTGAGTTATTTTTTTGAAAGTAAATGTCCGAGACACAATTAGTAAAATCCCACTGCCTTAGCAAAAACTCGGAACAAAGAATAACTTTTTGCATTAGTTCACAATTTTCTTATCAAATATGTAATTTACATTTAATCCATAGGTAACTTGGAAAATGAAATTTGACCACTTAGGAGCATGCTTGGCTCGTGTGATTATTATAATTTACATAACGTTTATGTATTAAAGACCTTCGCAGTATTGTTTATTATTTTAATGAAATATATGGGACGAGTCCAATGTTTATAAAACAGTAATATGACGTGGCACGTGGTAAAACATTAAACAAAGTGATAGTAACCAATAATGAAAAATTTTATGACACCGTTCGTATTTATCAACTATAAATCGATTAGACTATAAAATAAAAATTATAAAAATCACTGATCAACGCAAAATTAATAGATCATCATTTGCGAATTTCATAACGCATAGAACGGGACTACGAAATGAAAATATTCATCGAAATCTCATATTATCAAACACTCTAAAATTCAATTCAGCTTCACTTTCGTGTCACTCGAAGTGGATATTATAAAATTGAATACATCATATCGGTGAATATTCGTACGATGGGCATTCAATTTGTAAAATAAACGTATCATAGGTACTTTAAAAACTTATGTTGTACTATTTCGATATGAAAATAAACGGTATTCTCATTCCACAATATTTATTTATTTACTTAGCGTTAACGCCCACGACAGTGATGTAAGATGTATTTTTCAAAAGATATTGAGAGAGTTAACAGTAAAATAAATAAATTATTTCTTATATCATTTTTGATTCAATTTCGATGTTGTTAGGGAAGCAAAATGATATCTTCGACCCCGTGGTAAAATAACAAAGAAGCTAGTATCTCCCACTCACTCAAATACACCAATCAATGAGTTCGTATTATAAGTTCGAGAAACTGAAATTCTCCATAGCTGTGTGGAAAAAACAGATTACAATATTTTTAAATTTCTACATCCAATTCGGTAAATTTTTTAGATAATTTTATCGTATCTTATCAATACTAGGATATCAAATAGTAAATAATCAATTTGTTTAGTTTTTAGGATTATTATTTTAAATTTATCGTTAAATGTATTTCGTGAAATTATAGTACAGAATATGAGAAAAGCTTCTGGAAAAATGTTGAAAATAATGTGTATAAAATACGATCTAAACACTATCTTAACTATATTTATGAATTATGATCTACAGAGCGAATAAACGAATGAGAATATTCTCCAACTAATAATACTCAAATACGTTGTCAAGAAGATAAAAATAATATAAAACCAATCTTAATTAGTTATAATATAATATTTGAATTATATCTCATATATAAAATACAATATAATACAGACAATGGGGAGGATTTTAGCTGCTTAAACCCCTCTCTACCTACGCCACCAACCCACGTACATTTCAATTAAATTTATAAATTTTGCACCTAACTTAACAAGTTATTTTTAAGTCGGAAATCTGCAAATCGAGATTGTAACAAAAAGTTTAAATCGTTTACCTGTAAAATAATAAAATATCGTAAAGTTATTCCAGACATTATAACAGCTGCGATGATGATAAAAAAATAAAATAATTTTCAAAATTCTAAACGCAAATATCTGTTGAATTAGAACTGGATCGATGACCGGTTGACTTGGGATCCCAAATGGTATGAAAATATTAATTCCATCATAGTGGATCACCGCGAAATCTGGCATCCGGACGTGATGGCGTTCAACAAGTATAATATAATAATAATAATGATAATATACAATATAGTATTCCACACATGTAGGCGGAAATAGAATACACATTTTGGGAGTTAACATATTTATTTATTCCATTTAGCCTCCCTCCCCCCACCCCTAATGGTATTAACGTTATGCAATTTATGAAAACTCTGAGGGTAGTCCCGCAAATCCTCCTCCATTTCCGCCTATGATGCACACATCACTATAAGTCCCTTCTGCCGTTTGCAGTGCGTTTTCGTTTTTGACTTCCGCTTCTTAATACGGTTTTCAGCGTTGACGCCAACATGGAAGACGATCGGACGCGTGTCAACAGCGTGTTAAACAACAACGGTTCGGTGATTTGGGTAGAACCGGTGCAGTACAGCATACACTGTCAGACGGACACGACGCATTGGCCTCACGACACGCAAATCGGTGTTTTGAGACTCGGCTCGTGGATGTACCTGGGCAACGTGTTGAACCTGACCACAGACGACGACGGAGTCGGTGATCCCTGATTATAATATAATATTATTAATAACTGCAGTAGTTGACTGTGTAGTAATAGTCCATGATATCGAATTTTTAACAGCCCTTAACACGTGGCACTGCAGACTAATTATTTTAAATTTGCACACAGCACGAGGCTAATACTATTAATGCCACCTCTTCCCCCCCGGGGGGAGGGGGGGTGGGAATTATATAACATAAAATTCAGTCAATATGTATACTTGGTGATACATTTTGCATTTTCGGTCGTAAAAATACATAATTTTAATTTACTTTAATTTTTTTTTTTAATTTTGAACTTACCACGATTACATTAGCTATTAAGTTGATCACGTTGTGGCATTGTGAATAGTTTGAAGGACATATTTATCTACCAACATTAAAATGGAGTATCTTTCATTTTAAGCAAGTATTATATTATTGAATACCATTGTTAACTCTCTATTTTTTCCATCCCAAGCTTAGGGTCAAAGGAGTAAATATTTTTTTTTAGATATTAAATAGATAGAAAAAGCTAGTGTTTTTACAATGATGTTTATTTTATTTCTTTATTTCTTTATTTTTTTCCCCATAAACACGTTTTTGTATACTTATTCAAAAGTTTTAACCAGCGACTTTTTGAATCAGAATTTTTCTCCGTATAGTACTCTAAAGAGGTAATTTTTCGAAATTCTGAATAGTTTTTCCGAAATTTGGAGAAAACTACCTAAAAATTGACAAAAAAGTATTCAAAACATTTTTTTTCAATTCAAATTTTATAAAAATTAAAAAAATGAATAGACAATAATATGAAAAATATTTTGATAAAACAAATAATTTTTTTTTTCATCAAAAATGTATTTTCTTGAACTCATTTAATAGTGAGATATAAAACTGGCCGAGCAAAAAATAAAGATAAATTTATAATAATAATAAACTTTATAATTTTTAAGTAAAATTGTCTTGTATAAACTGAAACTCACCCCAGAATCGTTTTATTGAAGAAATTATTTATCGGTTCTTTAAACTTTAATACATCCACCAAGTCCCAATCGAGAAACCAAGAATACCAATGGTGCGAAGTATGTTAACTTTTTTATCTATGTGTGTGTGTGTACGTGTGTGTGTACATAAAGAAATAATTTTAAAAAAAATCTCCGTTTCTAAGTAAATATCTGTTTTTGCGTACAATAATCGTCATAATATACATCCTACACACTAAACTGCGCACTGTGAGCCCATTTTATTGTTTTTCGATTGATTTTCAGGTGGAGGTGGCCAGTTCACATTCAGAATGGAAAATAATCAACGTTTACAAAGAGAGACACGTCAGAAAGTATCCATGTTGTCCCCAAGAACAGTACATCGACATCGAGTACAACATAGTCATCAAGCGAAATGTCCATCCCTATTGGTCAGTTCTCTACGTTCCCGCACTATGTAAGTAGTCATAATATGTTCACTGAGCGAAATCGTTATTGTGTAATTGACTCCAAAATTGTATTAGTAATAATTAATGAGCGCGGAACTCGATATAGGTAACTAAACACAAATGTTAGGTTTTAATTTATTTAACTCAATCAAAATTTAGTTTTAACGAGTTTAAATATGTTTTAATTGCATCCCTATTGGTCAGTTCTCTACGTTCCCGCACTATGTAAGTAGTTATAATATGTTCACTGAGCGAAATCGTTATTGTGTAATTGACTCCAAAATTGTATTAGTAATAATTAATGAGCGCGGAACTCGATATAGGTAACTAAACACAAATGTTAGGTTTTAATTTATTTAACTCAATCAAAATTTAGTTTTAACGAGTTTAAATATGTTTTAATTTTTGTTAGTTCTTTAATTAAAATAGATTGATTAGTATGGTAGGATTTTTTTTCAAATCATTATTTAATATCAACGCTAGACCACAAAAATAAATTTACGACGTATAATCCTTATTTAGATGAAACTTGCGTGAAAATAATGTCTACCTAGATACTTGATTAGTGAAACTCTAAATAGGTATGAAATTTTATGTAACACGCAATATATTAAATTAAGATTTTTTAATAAACATATAATATAATTATTTTATATCATATTATGATAATATGATATTTTTATAGCAACCTAACACTCAAAATAAAAATAAAAAAATAGATGTGAATAAAATCAAGTAAATGATTTCACACCTACTCTAAAATTTACTAGATAATGTGAATTACATTTAAAATGATTATAAAAATATCATAGGTCATTTGATAATATTATAATAGGTCTAGAGTCGGGTTAAATTTGGTCTACATGCATTATTCATATTAGGTATTTAAACGCGAAGAGTTGCAAAACAAACAAATTACATTTAAAGAAACATGAATTCGGTCTATTGCCTAGATTGCTGTTTAAATTGTTTAATATACGTACTCATTAAAACTGCATTTGCATGCATAGATCTAATTATTCCTAGTGATAAACATGACCAGCATGCATGCGTATATAGAGGTGAATCGACTAAAAAATAAGAATAATAAAAACGTAGAATTTACTTACACAGCATGTGCTAAAATAATGAAGAGAACGTAAAAAAAAAAAAAAAAGGTATCAGTTAAGTCACTGGCCTATTTCAAATTAGTATATTGTACATACGTCATGTAGTTTAATGTAAAAACTATAGGGAATTTCGAAAAATTATCTCTTTAAAGTAGAATACATTTCTGATTTATTAAGGAGCTAAATGGAACTAATGGAAAGCTCTTACCAGACAAAAAAACGTGGTAACAAAAATAAAACATTGCATAACAAATCGCGAAATAAGTGCTCGAAAGGAACGAAAGAGTTCTTTAGAATTTTCGCTCTTTGGAAACAACATTTTTTACTTGAACAAAATTGATTTCTGGAACAAAACATCTATTTTTTAAAAAAGAACTGGACTAAAACAACGTTCCATTATTCACTGATGATGTGAATTTTTCTCTCAGGAGAACTCGAGTCTTTGGCGGTCTTGCGACCTAACCCCGTCCGTCTTTTTCTATGGGGTTACGATAAATGGAAATTTTATCAGAATAAACCCAGTTTTGTCACCCAACTCAAACAAAAAATCAGGAGAGTGACGAGAGAAGTGGACAACGAAATGTGTCGGCGCGTAATCGCAAATTTTACAGACCGATCAATAATTTTGCCTGTAAGGATAATGGAGGGGAGGCATATACACCCGATATTTTTTTCCATACGTTAACTTCATGACCTCCTGAACACTGCAATTTGTGATTTTTTTTAGTTATGATTAAAAGTAAAAAGTTATTGCTTTTTTTTTTAAAAACAAAAAACCTTATTTCTTGCGACACACTGTACGTATTTTCGTAATCCAATACAAATTGCGTACTTAGGAAGTTTAGATACCCTATAGATTTGTAGTCGAGAGATCATACATTACAAAATACGATGATATTATGTTTCAATCATTATCTTTAAGATTAACAATATTTAATTAACAATTAATTTAATGCGTATATTTTTTTATCGGTTTCTATTATCTTTCGCATATATTATAATACATAATATTATGTTGTTGTTTCCGTGTATTACGATATGTACCTACCACAAAGTTGGGTACTTTTTCAAATATTTTTAGCCATAAATATTAAATAGCAATAGGTACTGAACATATGAAATAAAAACATGGCTTATACCTATAAAAAATATAGTACCTGCTTTAATGTAATTTTTATTAAATCATTGTCTCCTCAAATATATTATATAATTATAATATAAATCAGAATTACATAAATTATAACGAATTTAATTAATTATATTTTACAGTTAATATAACAAAGATTTTTAATTAGTGAAATTTTTTTTGTTATGACAGTTTTACTAGGTATTTTAATGAAATCGGATTTTTAACTACAACCTGATGTTTATTTTCAATATTTTCCTAAGGTGAGAATTTTAGTTATCCGATTTCTATACACATATTCTGCATATTTCATCTTTGAATATGAGCAAATAAAATATGTTTTCAGATTTTTTATTCAAAACACGACTCTACACTACACAAAATAACTAGCTTACTAGGTACCAGCGCAGCGCATTTAAAATATTTTTAGTACATTTTTTTTTTTTATTATTTGCAAGAATCGCATTCATTTTTTGTTCTGTTTTTTTCCCCGCAGGTAGCACGTTGTTTAATTTAATAACGTTTTGGCTCCCGTACTCCGACAATTATTGCAAACTGTTCGTGAACCTTTTCAACGCATTATTTGTCACACTTACCATTTTAATTTTGTACTCAAAATTGCCAACTGTAACGTCCACTATTCCACTGATTGGTATGTATCTGCAGTACAAATAATATTAATTATCCATAACAATAATTGTGTTTTTTTAAATAAATTTGTATAACAACACATTATTGTTTGTATCTTAAATGTGTCTTTTTATATCAATGACGTAACTAAGAGGGATCAGAAGATGAGTCCTTGTGTATTATATAAAGGTTTCTTAAAGGGTCTTTCTTATTAAAAATGAAATCTTGTTAAAACTTCATTTTTAAAACTAAATACTAAAATAGCTAACAATTACAACATGCCAACGGTAGGACGTGGCAGAAGCTTCGTTTCAAATATATTTCTATAAAATACAAAATTTTAAATTATGCTAATAATCGTAGGTATTAAAAAAATTAACACTCATAATAATCCATATATTCAAAAAAAAAAAAAAAAACATGGAAATTGGAATACATAAATGCACACCCTTGGCATAGTGGCATCTTGCAAATGACACCACTGTCAGACATGATCCAGACGAATAGTAGGGCAAACATATTGAAGTTATGTCACGGATATTATTTGAAATTATTTTACAATATAACGTGGAAAAGAAGGATGGTTATCCATATGATACTCCTAATCAATGTATCAAATAAGAACACACCTTTTTTCAAAAATACTGTTGTTATTAAATGGCTTTAAAAAAAATAAAAATAATAGTTTTCAATGTTTTCATGATAATCAAAAATATTTCCACCACTAAATTATACACAGAATTCTCATGCAATTTGATAAAAAAAAAACATAATTTTCACCATTTTGGCGTTATGAAAATGGAAAAATAATCAATTATTATTGTTAAACTTCAAATCCATGTTTTAATATTTTTTGTGAAATTTTACCCTGAAAAGACAATTTTTTTTTTAATTTTCAGCATTTTTGGTGGTGGGTAGTGCCAAAATAGTGAAAATGATGCTCTATATCAAATTGTATGAGAATTCTGCATACAATTTATTGGTAACAATATTTTTCGATTTTCATAAGAACAATTTTTATTTTTTTCTGAGAAATCATTAATACTCACAGGCCATAGTAGTGGAAAAAAAATAAAAAAATTTGAAAAAGATATGTTTTCATTTGATATACTGATCACAGGAATATCATCTAGATTTAGATTACCATGCTTTTTTTCCATCCTGTATAATATTCACACTTTATATACAGCCGTATATTAGTAGGTATATAACGATGTCGGGTAAACCAGTAGCGCATTTAAGTTTTTTGAATCCCTAGGCAATATTTCTGTCCCTCCTACAGTTTTCAATTGATTCTTTATTTCTTTCATTTGTATTCTTAAGCCATTTATATCACACACATACAGACTCTTATTACAACTTTAAGACATAGCCACGTGAATTTCACTGTAGGTACATTATTATTACATTAACCTAATATTATAAAATAATCCGCTTTTAGTTGATTTTTTTATACATAGAATATTGATCAACGTATACAACAGTGTAAATGTTTTAAGATTTTACAATTTATTTCAAGATTATTGTGAATATAGTTTCAAATGTAGGTAAACAAAATTCTCTATACATTTTTCGCCCCATCAATGTTATCGATTGAAGCATTTAACGCTTTTACTCCATCAAGAATGCACCCCTGGGGTAAACCCATATAATACTGTTATTAATTCAAATCTTATATTATTTGTTTTTCTTATAGTCGTTTACTACACTTACAGTTTGGGACTGATCGCCTTGACCACTGTGATGACCGTGGTCATAAAAGGCATGTGCGCAGTAAGCAAGCCACTGCCGCACGGGGTAACGCAATTTCTTCATTCTGGTTACCTGAAATACTTGGGCATCGAGAGTAACGTACGAAATAATTGAGTAATATTTATTAAATTACAGCATCCATTGAAATATATATAAATATATATTATAAAAAAATTAGATAACTATGAATTCTCACCATTATTACTATAATAATCTTTGCCACCTAATAAAAATAATAACGTATTCTTTGAAATACCCTCTTCACCATCACAACACAATGATATGTTTATAAGATTATCTTTTACTAGTTAATTTGAATTACTGTTTCATATTTTTTTTTTCCGAAAAACATTTTTGTTAAAGATGTTTAACCCCTCAAAACAAACCCATGTATACTCAACCAAATATTTCACGGATTTTATAGTACAATACCTATGTTTGATTAAAATACGCGTTTTTCGCTTGCAGGATTTGACGACTGACTGTCACATCCTCTGTGAATCTGAAGAGATGAACACACAAGCTTCAGAACTGAACGAAAGACAGAAATTTGCTAAAGCAATCGACCGGATATGTTTCGTAACATTCGCGTTCGTCTATTTGATTCTTCTTTTGCGATACATGCCATAACTGTAAACTATAATATAATAGCTATGTGTGTGCGTGTCCTGCAACATTGGCTATTTCATCTAAACGACACGTTGCTTTATTGATCGACAATAAATTATTTAACAGATAATACTTACCTATATTTTATATATAAATTTATATGTTTATGCTATTAGATAATTAATACTTCCGTATTTCTGCAATAAACTGTGATCAACCTGTATCAATATAAAAATAAAATGTATCATTTGATATTGTCATCGGTCATTAAAAATGATTTTGTGTTAAGAACACTATACCTATAGGTTAGGTATTAACACAAGTGCAATTTAGGGTGAGAAATGCCCCCCCCCTGAATTTCTAAAAAAACAATTTTAATTTTTAATATTTATTAAAAATACATCATTTCTTACTTACAATTCTAATCTATGCACAAGATTTAAAATTTAAGCACTTCTTTCTTATACTTCACAAAGTGTGTCGTATTGTACAAGTATATAGGGACTGGTCATCGATCATTCTTTAAATGTAAGAGATTTGAATAAGGAGATATTACATTTCCAATAAAAACTAATCAACCGTGATTATTGTGTTATTAATCTAAAAATAAATGAAATTATAAAATGTTATCAAATAAGGCTCAAAACTGTTTTTTAAATGCAATGATTGTTTTCAAATTTAAAATTTCATAAAACAGTACAATTTTGAGCTAACTGTAGAAACGATTAACATCAAATATTATACATCCACTACTAGTATCTTATCTGAGGAGTAAAGAATATGTTACACGAAATTCACTCTTTCAACATCGATTCATCTATGTTAAAAAGCATGTCTAGTATTTTTACTGTTACATTGAAACTTCAAAAAATTTTTAACAAAAGTAATAAAAAATTAAACCTTTAAAAAATTGTAAATCTATTCATTTATTCAGTAAAATAATTTTACACATGTGGTATTGAGCACTTAATCATTGATTTAAATAAATACTAGTACACTTATATCTAATAATGGACTCTTATATTATTTTACCAAACCATACACAAAGTATTTAACTAAATAAACATTTAAAATGAATAAATCTTAACATGTGGGAATTATGAGTTCCAAATGTAATGGGAAAGTAGCACAGTGCACGCATAATTATTATAACATTAATTTTATTATAAGAGAATCATTAGTTTTATACCAATCTTGTGATTCATAATACTACACAAATACATGTGCATAGTTTTGTTGTTTTCATGCTGCTATATAAAAATATAAAACAAAAAAATATCACATAATCAATACAAATAGATAGGGATGTTTAACAATAGGACACCTTTAAATATATAAACAATTTATTCAATAATTGGTAATTAAAATAGATTGATAACAATTGTTAGGAATAAAGAGTGAACCATGCCTCCAAATAGTAATAATAAACTTAGATAAATCTTTGTACAAGACATGAAAGATATATCTTTGTTCTATTTTCTCTATCTATGCTTTTTGCTTTTAGGTGTCTTGTTATGACCGGTTGAATTTTGTTGTTCCACAATAACAGAACCATTAACAATGTCTTCACGGTCCACACTTTTATCAATGGTATTCTGAGCTTCTAGGAAAAACATAAGATCACGGACTTGCTCTTTTAATTCAGTAATTTCCTGCAAATTTATGAAAATAATTATAAATATCATCCAGTGGCATAATATTTAACGGTGATGATAGGTGATTCTAACACCTTATAAAATTAAAACATATTTACTTTATCTTTAAAAGATTTGTAATTGCTAAAGTCTTTTTCCAAATTGGAAAATTTCATATGCCATTCGCTCTGATTCTTCTGTAATGCCAAGTTCATTTGACACTCTTCATCTAACTTATTTTTGGTTTGCTCTAGTTTTGTTGTTAGATTATGAACCTAAATGTTACACATTGATTCAATTATAACTCAAAGCAAGATATTGTAAGTCCTAATTTTCAATAATTTTTTACTATATTAAGCAGCCACACAATAACTCAGGGGGAGGGGAGGATTAAAATTGCAGGAATTTATTACTGAAATTTAATATTTTATTTGAGCTATCTAAGAGTTTTAATTAATCATGATTTAGCCGAATAATATAAACAATATTTGAACATAAACTCAATGGATTTAACAAAGCATATTTTAAAATATCATTATTTATCCACAACTATACAATTTAAGTTGTCGAAGTATGATATCAAATGATTTAAGTAAAAAAAAAGTTATATACCTTTTTTTCCAAAACAGTTTTTTCTTTTGTTACTGTGTTTACACGTTCTAAGAGCTTTTGGTTTTCTTCAATCTTTTGTTCCAGTACATTATTGTCATTAGAAGTACCACTAATGACTTTTCGTAAGTTTTCATTTTCTTCAAGTGCTGATTTGGCCTTGGCTTTTATATTATTTATCTAGGAATAACAGAAAATATATATTTAGTATATGTATTAAAATATTATAAATAATAGTTAGTACTCAAAAAGAGATAACCATCTTGTAGTATGTGCTCTACTGACAACATTATAACTAAAGTATGCACTAAGTGCTCTACAGTGTTTTACCGCTCTACAGCAATATTTAGACAAAATAATATTTTCTTAGTTAGCAGATGATGTAAAAGTTTTTTCAATGATGAACAAAAATTATTATAAAATAATAAGTCATATAACATTAAAAATAATTATGTGTAAAAATAAATAAATATTCAAACAATGAGAAAACCTGAGTATTATCAACCAATGACTAAATATTCAATAAAATATAATATATTTTACAGGAGTTCACACTTTTGCAAGATAAATGAAAATAACAGGTTATGACATCTGCATAATCTTTATTATTAGAGATACGATGTTAATGACTTATGCAATGATATCCTAGTTAAAAATTTGTTTTATGCCTCCCAGAATCAGAATATGAAAGTGTTGTAATTTTGTATTTTTGGGCATAAAAATTAAATAAACCCAATAATCTCATTTGTTAATATTTGTTAATATAACGTAGTACCTATCAATTGAAAAAAAAAAATTAATTTTGTAATTCAATTTAAATGTGTCTATACATACTTTTATTTTTTAATAGAGTTTTAAAGTAAAATATGAAATAAAGCAATAGAGCGTATATGATAGGCATTCTGAAAGTCATGGTAAACCACAAATAGCAGTAGAGTAAAAGTACTTTTTCGTATGGATTTACTTGTCCAAGAGTCTCGATCAGTAACTTTTTGAAATCAAATTTTCCTCTAGTTGGTACTTTAGAGAAGTCATTTATTGAATTTCTCAATTCTTTGATTTTTTTTTTTTTTGAAAAAACTACCCAAAATTTGACAAAAAAAAAACTTGGAAATCATTATTTTTTGATCCAAACTTTATGAAAATTTAAACATAGATAAAAAATAATATGAGAAACATTTTGGTGCAAAAAAAAAAAATGAAAATGTGAAAAAATATATTTATTTTTCTTTTATATATCTAGGGCAGCAGATGTACTCCACTTGATACCCTTTAGTGATGAATATTAACATTATAATACAATTTATATTTACAATTAATAATAACTATAAGTCTTATAATAAAAATTAATAAAATGAAGTAATCCATATGTTCATTGTACACGGTAAAAAATATATTTTACTTTGTATTCAATATCACTAACATTAGTATATTTTGCAATTTGTACAATTTATCTACTTTATACATTCCAAATAATTGTTTTAACCTTTCACGAATAATAATACTAGTTTATGAGCTAAAAACTAGTTAACTTATTATCAAATTTGATATTTAATAAAATAAGAATTTACTTCAACAAATGTATTTTCTTCAAAATGTTTCATTTGAGTTTCAAAATATTTTCTTTGTGATTCTAATTGGGTGGTCAAAAGGTAGGTAAATTCAAGTTGAACTGATTCAATTTTTTGATCTGTATCCTGTAACAAAATTAAGAAAGCTTAGAATACTAAAATATTAACATACAGACACATATTACATATTTAACAGTACCAAATTAATAACATTATTTCTAAGTGAATATTTCAACATGATTAGTGGATATCACTAAACAATAAATATGAAAGTAATTAAGGTACTATATCAGGTATAAAATTTTATATTTTTGATTTGAAATCTTAAGAATTACATTTTGTATATTTGCATTTTAACCAGGAAAGGAAAACATTTTTGAAAAACGTTATTAAACAAAAAAAATTTAAAAACAAAAACAAAAAAATTAACGAAAACGAAAAAAATTGCAAAACGATAATGTAAATATCATAAATGGAAAAAATATAAAAACGAAATCAAAAACAAAAATGGAATTCAATTATAAGTTTTACATTTTCTTTTATATCGTGTTACACTTAAATTTCCCAATCTGTAATACTTACAAATTATCATAGGAAAAGAAATTTATTCAAATATAGAAAAAAAATGTTATTATTGTGTATTACGAACAAGATACTACTAAGTACAAACACTTACACTATAATATTGATTCATGAATATGGAATAATTATTAAAATATATATGATAACAGTATATTATAGTTTTATTCATATAGAACATTAAAATAAAAAAATTATTATATAATATACAATAATCTTTGTACAGTATCAGAGAAACTCAATAACTGAAAAGTGTCACCTATCATTTTATGATGAAAACGTGAAGAAGGCTGGTCTAGTAGTATAAGGTCTGTGCTCAGTATATGCAAAAACAGAAGTGTTAATGCATGCAATTTGAGCAGCATATTACCCAAAAATTAGCAATTTTCATAAACAATTAGAATTTTAAAATATGACAGATATTAAATGAATCATATTAAAAGAATACTATGTTTATAATTTATATATATGGCTTACATCAAGTTTTCCAGGTGAACTTCCTTCAACTAATTTCCCATCTCCTTTATTCTGGACTAAACGATGAACAAAGTTATCACCAACATAATCCCACACACGATTGTTTCCCAAATTCATGGAATAACAATGTGAAGTTTCTAAATAATGGCTGAAAAAAAAAAAAAATATGAAAATATCAGATGAAGACCAGAAATCAATAATGGACTAAGTGCCAAAAAAAAAAAAGAAAAAAATAAGTTAGACTCGAAAAACTGAACTATCACCAATAATCTATAAAAAAGACTATGTGCCACGACCATAATAATAGTCAACAATAAGATATACAAATGCTGTGAGAGCTAATTGCTACGGAGCTGTTGATGTAGTTAAAAACTGAATAACTTAAAACAAACTTTTTGGTACTTCACCCATTATTGATTTCTAGTCTTCAGTTAACAATTAAGTAGAAAGTCCTAATAATTACTTGTAAGCATGCCCTTGAACATAACGACCACATCCAACATATCCACAAATCAAACATATCCATAATGATTCAGAAGAATGACATTCCTGACATTGATTATCTGGTATAGTTTCAGGAGTTTGAACATATCTACATACAGGACAGCTAAAACAACCAGATGATTTTTATGTTTAAAATAAATATATTTCTTACAATGAAAGCAACAATATCAAATATATATATATATATATATATAAGTAATATTAAAATTACACAAGCTATACAGATTTTAAATTTTAATCAAATTAAAAAATAGCTGCAATTTAAAATTTCAAACAAGTTTTTAGATTCTGAACGTAGCAAAGAATATATTAGTTTTACAAATCTGTTTTTGATACTAAGCAAAGCAAAGAAGCAAGTGTTTTTACAATGATGTTTATTTTTTTTTTTATCTCTTTCTGTGAACACTTTTTAGTACAAAAATACTTGTCCAAAATCTTCGATTAGAATCTCTATAAAACCTGAATCACACCCAGATGGTACTTAGAGTAGTTATTTTTCCAATTTCTCAATACTTTTTCCAAAAAAAGGGAATTCAAGAAGAAACATTCAACATTCATTCATGAAGAACATCATTGTAAAAACACTAGTTTCTTCACTTCGTTCAGAATCTAAAAACATATTTTAAATATAATCTAACCAACAAATATTATTATATTACATTATTTGAAACTCTGCTCAGAATCATTCTATTGAAGAAATGATGCATTGTTTTTTTTAAATGCAATACACCCACCAAAAGCATCCCACACAAGGACTGAAGTATATCTGGCTATTTTTTTAAACCAAACAATCTGAATACATTGTATATTACTAAAATATTCAGTTTTAGGCATTATGATATGAACAGCAATCCCTCTTTATTCGCTGTTGAGTCTGACTTATCATTTATTTAATAATCTTAACAATTTATCACTATGATATGTCTAGTTATATGGTCTCTTGCATGATCTCGTTATTTGTGCAACTTTGCTGGAACCTAACCCCCATAGATGATGAGGGATTACTGTACAATAAATGTAAATTACAGTAATATTATAACAAAGTCTATTTTAAAAATGTGTCACCTTGTATCGCCCCATTTGGTCAAGCAATTTCCATGAAAAGAATGATTACAAAGTATAGTCAAAATACCATCTACAGATTCATCCATGCGCTCTAAACAAACAGCACAAACTGGAAGTTCAGTATGTTGTGAAGGAGGAGCACTACATCCTGGTTCATCTTCTTTCATTACTTCAACTTTGGATACAAAAACTAAATTGCAACAGCAATCTGGCTCCAATGAGTTGAATGGCATACCATTAAACGAATGAAAGAAATCCATTGTTGCTTCCTATAGTATTACAATAAACAATACAGTTATTAATATTGTTCTACTTTATGAAATATTTTGAAATTTACTTGAGTTCTAAAAGAAATAAGAGTCATGTATTGATTAAGAGATGCTGCATCTCGGATTATTCTAATGTGATGTATGTTTTCCTGGCAGGCAGCTATAAAAGTCAACAAATCATGACAGTTCATATTCGAAGGAACAGATAAAATACATATCATTTGACTTCGATTACATGCACTGTCCACTGGTGTCAACTTACTACAAACATCAAATAATATTTAAATCTTTAAGGTATTATAATTTCAATTTTTACAGAAAATTTTACAACAAAACAAGACTCAAAATATGTATTTTTCCCTTAAATAAAACAAAAAAAAAAAACTGAACATACTTCGCACCATGGATATTCTCAGCTCTTTAATCAGATACTCTTGTAGGGTGATATGTAAAGTTTTAAAGACACGAGAAATTATTTCTTCAATAAGACGATTTTGAATGAAGGAAGTTAATAATATAAAGAACAATAATAGTTGTCTTTTTCAACACACCTACCAAGACAAGAAAACCTGACCTGAAGAGCGAAGAATATCCGTGGCTTTGCGCCAAAGTATGTCCAGCTTTCTTGTATATACTTTCCTTTGCATTACTTTTTTTTTTATCTAACAAATAAAGAAAAGGAAAAAATAATTAATGAGAAAAATAAGTGTTTGAAAAATATCGATATCCTAAACTTTTTATTCACATTTTCAAAATTTTCCTGCGCCAAAATGTTTCTAATGTTATTTTCTATCAATATTTAAATTTTTATAAAATTTGGATCAAAAAATTATGGTTTCCGAATCTTTCTTGTCAAATTTTGGGTAGTTAGAGGCAAATCCGATATCAAAAAGTTACTGGTCGAGATTTTTAAACAAACATTTCCACAAAAAAAAAATGTTTACAGAAAAAAAAAATACTAAAAATAATAAATATCACATGACACATTGTGTTCTACGCTTCTAATATACAGATTATAAACAATATGCTATACATACAAGCATTCTTACTTTTCTTTATAAACATGAAGGACGCCTTTGGTAACTTCAACAAATGGATTTCCCGAAATAAAATTGATTTGTTCTGCAGCATTAGATAAATTTTCCTCTTGATTTCGTTGTTTTTTATTTCTTTTTTTTAATACTTTTGAATTTAAAACTTTAGAATTTGTCTTTTTAAGAAATTCCAATTTTTTTGGATTTTCATCAATTAATGATTGAACAGGAGCAGTGCCATCAACACGTCCGTATGTCTCTACTGTAAGTTCCCTAGACTTACGACGTCCTCGACAAGACATAATTTTTCGTTTATCTATGGACAAATACATTTTATTTAGAAAGAATTGTGTAGTGTTAATTGTTACATATCACTAAAAAATCATTCAAATGAAGACACTGGGTCATCACAAAATATACTAATTTAATCGTAAAAATTAATTATTAAATAAATAAAAATGATTCCCTGATATTTTAATACAGGACCAAAATAGTAAGCTTGCTTCTGTAAAAAAATTGAATTAAAATCAAATGATACACAAAATCTTTTACCTACTATTAGCCTACCTTTGTACAAAATTCTACATAAGTACACCACTAATTGTAGCTATACATTTAAATGTAATATTAAATAATTATTTAACATGATAACTGTAGGTAGTTAAAATAACTTTATTATAACATTTTGATGTAGAAAATAATATTACCACATTCATATTCATAAATACTCCAATTACAGCTAGGTAATAAGAATATTAATAATGGTTTAAATCAGAGGTTCCCAAAGTGGTCTATACAACCCCCAGGGGTCTACTCTGACATTCAAGGGGTCTACATGAGCAAAAAAAGAAATTGATAGTGCACGAGATGGTCAAGATGTAATTAGGAGTCTACAAGGTTTATTAACAGCAGTTGAAATAAAATGCACTATCGATAATAGCTAATAAGTCATTTAATGGTGGCACATGTATGCATAAAATGTTTCCATATGTCTAGTGTCAATCATCCGCGCCTCACAGTTTTCAATAATATATAACAAGGCAACTTTCAGCATATCAAAGTAAAACAAGTAATTTAAAAATTCAAAAGTATCTATAACTTAATGCAAATCTGGTTTTTCATCAATTATACCTACCCCAATTGATTAATGTTTTCTGCTGATCTTCTTCGTCTGATTGAGTAGATTGTGTATCGTCTTCAGTCAGTTCAAATCTCAACACACAAAGAGACACAGACATTGCATAACAAACCAATTTTTTAGATTCTTACGAATCACACACTAGTTCAAATAAATAATAATCAACAAAATACCGAATTTCGTTCCGACAAATTACCTTGACCACAGTCCCCAAGTTAGGTAAATAAAAATTTAATTTACGTGTCAGGAATCAGTACTCAGTACCATACAGAATTCACAAGTGTAATAAGTAATATTATTAAAAAGTAAAAACAGCTGTGAATCGTGACGAATTGCGAATTAATAAAATTTTCACCAGTTTTCACTTTGTTTTATGACTTGTAAAATTTTTCTTTATCATCATCTCATCATATGTATTATTATTGTATTTTTATATATTGTATTAACGCTGATAAGATACAAGTGTGTCACCGCGTCAAACTTAGATTATTGTATCGTCTCAGATAATGCCATAAACAGAATAAAATTTTAGGTTATAATTTCTTATTACTGGGGGTAAACTCATAGAATAATACTCTATAGTCTATGGGTAAACTGGTAGTATCCCAGTTTATGCATGGCCTACAGAGTAATTGGCTACACTGCCGAAAAGTTCAAATAAGCGTATTATAACGGAAAATCTTTGGACAACAAAAAGCATCTGCACCTACCCTAGAAACAATGAAAACCATCTCATCCCTCCATTTGTGTGTGGTGTAGTTCGTCTTCATTTTGTATTGTGTGTTTGTTATTTTTTAATGAGTTTTAAGTCGCCGGATTTTTAAAATTTTTCTTTACATTTATTTTTTACATTAGTCTATTGACTCTTACGCTATTAAAACGTTAGCCAAATGAAAACTACCGAAGTACTACCAATAACGTGAAAAATCGCAGACGCCATGGATAGTTGTAACATTAAAGTGGCCATCAAGGCTCGGCCCTTAAACAACAAGGAACAGTCGAACAATAAAGTATATTGGAAAGTAGAATCTAACAGCGTAGTTCACATTGATCCTGTCACCGAGAAGAAGAATGGAGAACAATTTTTTTTTGGTAAATATCCGTCTGGAAATAGGTACTTTGTAATTTTCGTATTTAGTAATTGGTTACTGTTAACCACTTATTATGTAATGAGAAAGTTTATTACTCGAATGATGATTTGCTTTTATTTAAATCTTATTTGGCATTAAATGAAAATAGAGATCCAAAAAGAAAAACATTCTTATCTCTATGAAGCAATATCCTAAAAATAGATTGAAATACCTACCTCACATTCTATGGCATTCCTAAAATAAAATTATAATTAAATGCCTCATAGAAAACATTAAATGTCTCTTCTCTGATTGGTAGAATAAATCTAAAATTAAAGTGTATATTTTAATCACACTGTACCAGCTTGTTTATATACTACCTACCTATTTTGAAAGTCCACTAGGCACTAATTAAGATTTTGTTGTACCCAATTCTTAAACTCAAAAATTGGGATCAAGCTGCCAAATGATGCTTTATCTATGTTAGGCATCCTATGTTCTACAAATCGAAAATATCCTTCAATTTTTGAGGATTTTCTCACTGTCATAGAAATTTTAAATCATTTTTTATTTATTAATTAAATTTAATTAATTAATAGGTAAAAAGCAATAAGTCAAATGAGTGTTTTATAATTCCATTAATTTTGATGAAGTCATGTTCCTCCAAAAAAGAACACAATGACAAGAGGGTGCACAAATAACATTAGTTGACATTATGTTATAGCAGATTAATATTGATTTTCGATAATTAAAATCACTTTATTATTATATTGTGATGTTTATATTTTATTGTTATTTGAAATTATTTATGGAATATTTATTGGGTAAAAGGGAATTATATATATACAAATTTTTGTTTTCCATAAATATTTTACACAGACTATCCTTGCCATTAATTCATCTGGATTGATAATTACTGGTTTTGTACTGTATTGTAGAAATATTATTTTTTTTTGGTTTTTTATTGTTTGCAGGGGTTTATTTAGAATTGTTCTACCTTATATAAAATCATAATTTGTGATACTACTTATCTATACAAATAGCATTTGACTATTGTAAGGAGACAAAACTCTCCTTTGCGAGGGCTTAGCTCTCATTAATTATCCCCCTGATTGTTCCTATCAAGTAACTAGTTTAATAAGAAAAAAAAACTAAATACTGGTATTCTCCGTTATAAATATTCTTTGCTCCTCAGATAAGATTTGAATGATTTATGTGTTAAATTTTTAAGAAACAATAATCCATTTCTTCAATTAAAAAATTTTGAATGGATATTACACTTGTGTAATATACAGAATAGTCTATGTCAATTTAATTATTATTGAAAATAATCAATTTTGTGCTTTGGACACTTATACCTCTAATAATAGAAAATGAACAAAATTTACTCAACTGATTTTAAGCAAATTGTATATATAAGTTGACCTATATATCACTAAAATTCTATTAAATATTCAGCACTTAAAACAATTTCAAATTTAACAAGATAATAAAAATTAATTCTCCTAGCTACATTTAAAGATGTTCAGTGCTTTCAAGTATCACATTTTCTTGCTGTACTCCTAATTTCTTTAGGAAGCTTAATTTGGATACATGATTAATCACTTCAATCTGTCTTTAAATCAATCTTTATTCCAGAGTATAAGCTCATTTGGTTCAAAAAAGGTCACTAGAGATCCCATTCAGGAGAAAATTAATTTTAATCCACCTCTACCCATATCCTTAGACATTTGATACAATGTACCTTTTCAAGAAAAAGAAGTTATCAGTATCATTTCATATTTTTCAAAAATCTGTTCTGACACAGCATTCTAAAGAGCCACAGGTTTTCCCCTTCGTTTAAAGAGAGTAAAATGTTCTGTAACAAAAGTGTATATGGTTTAAAGTACTTATTAATTTTGCATTAAATGTCATAGTTTTGTGTACCTAAAAGGTTCATAAATCATTTTTTAATAAATCAATTAAATTCATTAAAAATTTATCTAAATATCATAAATTATTTAAGTCTAATATTTATCAAATTTAGATAGAGTATTTTGTGGTGATTCAACCAACTATGACGTGTTTGACGAGATTGTCAAACCAATTATTGACCGAGGAGTTCAAGGGTTCAATGGTACTGTATTTGCATATGGCCAAACTGCATCTGGTAAAACATATACAATGTCTGGTGATGATTCAAACCCTGGAATAATTCCATTGGCTATCAATTACATGTTCAATGCTATGAATAGTTCTACTAGTAGAGAATATTTACTCAGGTACTTTTAAAATTAATATTGTTATATTAAATTAATTTTAGCATTCTGAAATTCCCAAATTATTTTACATTGTTTTTTGTGTTCAATTTGCAGAGCTTGTTATTTAGAAATTTACAATGAAACGGTAATAGATTTACTTGAAAAAAAAAATAAAAGCCAGACAAAAAAAATTGAAATTCAGAAAGATGGCTTACATATAACTCCTTTGAAAGCTGTAGTTTGTCAAAATGCTCAAATGGTAAATTTTAAATTAAGCTCTACATTTTTTATGATCTGAAATATTAAACTATGTGGTTTGGTGTGCAGGTAATTGATCTCATGAAAATTGGAGAAAAAAACCGGAGTATTGGTGAAACAAATATGAACGAAAGATCGTCAAGATCGCATACAATATTTCGCATTGTAAGTATTTTATAGACTTCATTAACCTAAAATACCTTGAGAAAACTTTTCAGTAGTACCTATTACAGTATTATTCCCTAGTTATTTCTTATATTTCATTAAACACAAAATATACTGAATCTTATAAATATTATGAGAATATTAATCACATTTTATTACAAGTAAAACCAAATTTTTCTCTTAAATTGAACATCTTATATCCTCCAATAAATAATATAAATTTAATTTGTTTTATTACTGATTATAATTGTTTTAGATTCTTGAAAGTCGTAATGTAGATGATGACAATGATGGGGCTTACCAACAATCTGTAATAAATTTAGTTGACTTGGCTGGTTCTGAGCGAAGTTATCAAACACAGTCATCTATGGAACGATTTAAAGAGGGTTGCAAGATTAATAGCTCTCTCACAAGTCTAGCTCTTGTTATCCAGCAGCTTAGTGAATGTCAAGATAGGTAAATTTTTAGATTATTTTCGGTTATAATACAAACATTAATATTAGTGGTCTTAATCATTAGGTAACATTAAAAAAAAAAAAGTAAATCCATGGATATATTTTTAGCAATATCAAAATTGAATAATTTAGTGTGTCTAGTCATAACACCCCATATGTGCAGTCAAGTTTAATCCTTCCATTCCAACCTTCATTCCCCCCCCCTTCTAAGCAACCTAATATTTCAATGACTGCCGTTATTAGGTATGTTGAAAGGACTAATTTTTGTGGAACCATAGTGCACTTCCTCACTAGACACAATATATAAATGACAAATTCTATGATGATGATATAATAATGTCCACACAAATTTTGAATTGATCCCCAGCCTTAATTCATGGATATTACATTATATACACGAAAATAATTTTAAAAAATGTAAAAATTATATATTAGTTTGGATCGAACAAAATCTATATTAATGAGTGTGTTATATATTGCTTGATTCGATGTTTAACATTACCATGTACATTTTTCTTTTTGAAATTTAATGAACAAACATTTTTTAAGCTCTCAACATATCAGTTTCCGTGATAGTAAACTGACAAGAATATTGCAAACATCTCTTGGTGGGAATTCTTTAACTGCTATTATTTGTACTGTCACTTTGGCAGTCGAAGATCAAACACAATATACGTTAAGGTATTTAAACTTGTAGATATCATATTCATTTTATTCATGATTTTATTATATGTATCCAATTTTCATTAGTTTTGCTTCCCGTGCTAAAAAAATAAAGAACACTGCTAAAGTAAATGAAAATGTCACCGATGAAACGCTTCTGAAACGTTATAGAGTTCAACTTTGTAAATTGAAAAAAGAATTAGAGGGTATAAAACAAAATCAATATGAAAATAATGAAGTAAATGAAATTAAATATAAATATCAAGAAGAAAAGCGTACAAATGAAGAACTAAAGGACCGTATAATGCGTTTGCAAAATAGTATGATCACATCATCTGTTGGCCAAAAGAATCAAACTTTAAATAAAGTAAAAATTATTTGTATTTTATTGCTTATCAAACCACGTTAATTTTCATATTATGATATAATTAGAAAGGGTATAAGCGGAGAAGAACATGGGGTGGAAAACTAGACAATACAATTTCTTCCAATAGTATACTTGAAACAATTGAAGAAGATGTTAATGCCCATCGTCCTAGTGTGCCATCTAACTTCGGCAATCAGAATAAAGGTTTATTTATTTTTAAATATAAAATATACAATTTACTTATATCTATTCAATAAAAAAAATTGTATTTTTTAGAATTCAAAACACCATTGGAACCATTTGAATGGGATTTAATTAAAGAAGAAGATTACACTGTGGATACTGAATCCATAAATGATATAAATGATTTTTCCCCGTAAGTCCTTGTTATTATTTATTAAAAAACTAAATGTTAATTAAAAAAATTTTTGTTGTTTAGTCCTCCTAGTATTTCTTTCAGTGTATGCGAAACTCCCAAAAAAGTTTTAAGAGAACGTGTAAATAATTATAAAAGTCTGTTTGAAATGAGTATGAAAGAAAATACTGAACTAAGAGAATTCACCACTCTTGAAAAACAAATGTTTGATGAAAATGTAAGTAACTCACCAATTCATATGCTACTTTACTATATTATCATACTGTACATTATATTCACCATAAGATGTAACCTCGATAATGATCAATTTTTGCCAACGGCTGTCGGACTGTTCCTCTCACTTAGTTAACTATCTCTTATCTAGATAATAATCAAATTAAATTCTTTAGATTGTGTACATTCCACTATTTACCACACATATTGTATTTATTTAAAATATTTGTACGCATCAGTTAAGTTAGCATTATATATCTGATATGTCAATCCTGTTTGTGATAGTGTAAAAGTCTACATTAATACTATTGCTACACACAAGTCGGCTGAGGTTACGTCTTCTTAAAGTGAATAGACCATAAATTTATGTTATATTACGGTACAATAATTTTTATTGCTAATTTAAAATATTACAGAATGAACAACTAAAAGAATTAAATTGTTTGAAAAAACAAGTAGACAAACTTCATAACGAAAAAAATGAATCTGCTCAATTGATTGAAAAACTTAAAAAATCTGTTCAGTTTATTGAAAATGAGAAACGTGATGTGGAAGTTTCTATGGAAATTCAAAAAAATATGTATGAAAAACGAGAAAATGAACTTCTAGCTACAATTCAGGTTAGAATTTTTTCAAACTGACAATACTGATTGTTAGTGATTATTTTACTTTTTTTTTATAGGAATCGAGAGAAGAATTAAATTCCAAGGCAGAACAATTGAAAAAAGTAATATCCACTGACATTTTTATGGTAGAAAAACAAGAAGACATTAAAAGACTTGAATTAAAAATCAAAGAAATGAGTCAATTAAATAACACATACATTAATGAAATAAAAATGTTAAAATCACAACTGTTACTTAAGGATCAGTTATTAAAGGAAGAATCATCTAAACACTGTTTACTTTTAAATGAGTTTACTCTTCTTCAAAATAATTTTGCTGAAGTTAAATCTATTCCATACGCTATTCATTCTCTAGCGGATAATGGATATTTCACTTTAAAAAAGTGTGAAATAAAAGAATTAGATAAACTTTTAGAACATGTTCATAATACTGTAGAACAGTTACATAATGAAAATCACAGTTTAAAAGATGAAAATAACAATTTAAAATTAATTACAAGTGATTTTACCGATCAAATGAAAAACATCAAAAAAGAAAATGATGAATTGAGATCTCAATTGAGTTTATGTGAAGCAAATATTAAATCTATTATTAAAGAATTTAGTGCTAGTTCTGAAATTGATGTTGATAATTCCAATACGGATAGTTTAGTTGACTTTGCTGCTAGACATTTTGAAAAAATTTCTAATGAGGTTAAACAGTTACAAAATGAAAATAACAGTTTAAAATTAATTAAAAGTAATTTTACTGATCAAATGCAAAACATCAAAATTGAAAATGATGAATTAAAATCTCAATTGAATTTATTTGAAGCAAATATTAAATCTGTTATCAAAGAATTTAGTGCTAATATTGAAATTGATGTTGATAATTCTAATACAGATAGTTTAATCGACTTTGCTGCTAAACATTTTGAAAAAATTACTAATGAGGTTGAACGGTTACACAATGAAATTAACAATTTAAAATTAATTACAAGTGATTTTACTGATCAGATGAAAAATATTAAAAGAGAAAACGATGAATTGAAATCTCAATTGAATTTATTTGAAGCAAACATTAAATCTATTATCAAAGAATTTAGTGCTAGTTCTGAAATTGATGTTGATAATTCTAATACAGATAGTTTAATCAACTTTGCTGCTAGACATTTTGAAAAAGTTTCTAATGAAGCTGAACAGTTACACAATGAAAATAACAGTTTAAAATTAATTACAAGTAATTTTACTGATCAAATGCAAAACATCAAAATTGAAAATGATGAATTAAAATCTCAATTGAATTTATTTGAAGCAAATATTAAATCTATTATCAAAGAATTTAGTGCTAGTTCTGAAATTAATGTTGATAATTCTAATACAGATAGTTTAATTGACTTTGCTGCTAAACATTTTGAAAAAATTGCTAATGAGGTTGAACAGTTGCACAATGAAAATAACAATTTAAAATTAATTACAAGTAATTTTACTGATCAAATGAAAAACATCAAAATTGAAAATGATGAATTAAAATCTCAATTGCAATTATTGGAAACAAATATTAAATCTATTATCAAAGAATTTAGTGCTAGTTCTGAGATTGATGTTGATAATTCCGATACAGATAGTTTAATTGACTTTGCTGCTAGACATTTTGAAAAAACTTCTAATCAAATTGATATGCTTTCAAATGGAAATATGGTCCTAAAAGATCAATTAATTTTAACAAATCAAAAACTGTGTGAAGTGAAATCATTTGTATTTGATAATCTTGATGGTATACTTCAAAGTATTTCTACAATGGAAGTTGCATCGATTAATAATCAAGAAATTGAAGAGTTCAAAAAACAGTTAACTGAAACTATAGAAGAAAATGTATATTTAAAATCTAGCATTCAAGCATTTGATAAGATGATATTTGAATGTGCAAACGTTGTTGACCAAGTAACGATTAATCGATCAAATATAATATACCTTGAAGAAGAACTTGCTAATAGTAATGCCATGAACAAAACATTTCAATTACAAATTGAACATTTAGATAAATTAAACAACAATCTTAATATACTTATAGAAAACCAAACTAAAGTGGAAAAAGAAATTCGAGAAGAATTGGTCATCAAGTCTATTGAATTAGAGACTACTATAACAAAATTAAATGAAATTCAAATTATGACTAAAGAAAATGTAACTAAGTCCGATTCAAAAGTCATCTTAACAGATCAATTAGACAGTGAAATTCAAATTGTTAAATCTGATCTACAAGATAAATCCAATTTGGTGGTTGAACTTGAAAAAATCAACTTGGAATTATTAACTAAATATGAGGATCTAGAAAAAGTTAGTCAAACACATGCTGAAAATATTGAACAAAAAAATAAAATTGAAATGCAATTACAAAATGAAATAAAAGAAACGAAAATGATAATTGAAGCAAATCGTTTGGAAATCAATAGCTTACATGGTCAATTTGAATCTGTTAAATCAGAACTTAATGTAAAAAATAATGATTTAGAGCAATTAAATGAACTTATTAATAAAAATATTGAACTGATGAAACAATTAGAAGAGACAAATAACTCTAAAAATGAAATTCATGAAGAATTATCATTAAAAACTAAAGAATTAGAAGATGCTCTTTTGCATATAAATGTGATACAATTATCATTAGAGGAAATTAAATTAAATTCTGATTGTAATGTATCTACTATTGAAAAACTTAACAGTGAACTCAATGTTATTAAAATAGAATTAGAAGAAAAGTCAAAAATTATAAGTGATTCTGAAACAGAGAAACTAGAAGCAGCGAAATATAATTTGGAAAAAATAAATAAACTAAATGAAGTGATTATCAAACTTAATTCTGAACTAGAAGAACAACTCGATGAAAGAAGAAATGATTTAGAACAAATAAATGAGCTTACCAATGAAAATGATAAGCTTGTAAAACAGTTAGAGGAGACAAATGTTTCCAAAAATAAAATTAATGAAGAATTATTGTCAAAAACTAAAGAATTGGAAAATATTCTTTCAGAAGTAAATATGCTTCAATTATCGCTTGAAGAAATAAAATCAAATTCTGATTCTACTATTGAACAACTTACCAATGAACTTCAACATAATAAATCAATTCTTAGTGAAAAAATAAATTTAATTGTTGAATTAGAAACTACTAATTCAGAACTTTTAACAAAATGTAAGAATTCTGAAGTTACTGATCAATTGCACAAAATTATTGTTGAACTTGAAATGAAAATTGAAGAAAAAATTAAAATTGAAAATGAATTACAACTGAAAATTGTTCAATTAGAAAATGCTCTTATCAATAAAAATGAAGTTCAGACTTTGGTTGAAAGTTTGGAGGAAGAATTAAAATCAAATATTGTTTTAATGGAAGAATTTAAATCTCAGATAGCTGATAAATCAAATTTAGTGACTGAATTAGAAGTTAAGAATTGTGAATTACTTTTAAAATATGAAACCGATTTAGCCAACAAGAAAGAAAATGAAATTTCTCATAAAAATATTCAAAATCAGCTAGAAAAAGTTATTCAAGAAAAAGCACTGATTGAAGCGGATTTGAATTTGATAAACAATAAATTCTTAGAGGTATCAAAACATCACAAAGAGACAAAACTATATTTAGAAGAAGCATTACAGTTACAAAAATTAAATTACCAAAAGTTGTATTCAGAATTTATTAATATATCTAATGATGTTGAATCACTGTTGGCGCTTCAAATCAGCACAGAATCTAAATTAAGAGAAGATATTTTACTAAAATCAGCAGAACTTGAAGTATTTCAAAATAGTGAGTCCAGTTTACAACAAGAATATGATAAACTAGAAGAAGAATATGTGTTAAGATCACGTGAATGTGATGAAGTTAAACAAAAAATTACTGACCTTGAATCCTTATTGTTAAAAAAAGAAGAATCCGAAAAAGTTCTAAAAATTAATTATAAATCTAAATGCATTGCACTGGAAGAATATAAAAAAAATGTAGAATTTTTATTTTCGAGAAATGATTCGTTTCAAGTTAGGGTCAACGATTTTGAAGATAATGTATTGGTGGATTTGAATGAAGAATTTGAATCTTTGAAGTCTGAGTTGGCACAAAAAACTGAATATGCAAAATCTTTATTGGAAAGTAATACAAATCTTGAATATAATTTAAAGGAACTTCAAGAAAAATTCAGTAATATCACCAAAGAATTAGAACTTAGTGAAGAAAGATCTGAAGATTTAGCTTCAATTATTAATGTTTTAGTAATCGAAATAAAGGATGCAAATTCTGTTAAACAAAATTTAGAACTGCGTTTAAATGAAGCTGAACATGAAATACTGAAATTAGGTGACCTTGCCGAAAACCTTGATTATGAATTATGCCATGTGCAGAAAGAATTAGAAAACGAATGCATTAAAGCCAAATCTGTAGAATCTAAATTTAATGATAAAATTAACAAGAAAGACTTGGAAGGCCGTGACGTAAGAAATCAATTATTTGATCCACTTGTTGATTATGTGCATGATATTAAACTAAAACTCACTGAACTCAATTCAGCAATGATATCGGGAAACCAAAGTGAAAAACAATTCAGAAGAAAAGTTATGTCTGTTGACGAGGATATTTTACCATTTGACGATACATGGAAAACAAACTATAGCTTCCAACCTAATTCCCCAGATGTTGGAATTGATTTAGAAATTGATAATTTACGCAAGATATTACAAGATAAAATTGACTTAATAAATACTCTACAAAAAGATAAAATTGACACTGAAAAAATTATTAATGAACTGCACGATCAAACAAAAAAAATATCTGTTGAAAATACTAGATTAATTGATGAGATGACATCGATGGAAATTAATCTAAAAGAAAATACGTCATTGGTGAGTAATTTAAATATTGAATTGGTGGATGTTAAGATGCAATATACAGAACTTGAAAAACTTAATCAAGCTACAAAAGAACAAATAAAAAAACTATCTGATGAGAACGCTAGATTAATTAGTGAAATTACATCAATGGAAAATAATCTAAAAGAAAGTATGTCATTGGCAAGTAATTTAAATATTCAATTGAATGAAGTTAAAATACAATATACTGAACTCGAAGAAAGTAATCTGGTTACAAAAGAGCAATTGAAAAAGCTATCTGAGGAAAGTGATAGATTTACTGATGAAAGGACTTCAATGGAAAATAATCTAAAAGAGAAAACATTATTGGTGAGTAATTTAAATAATGAATTGAATAAAGTTAAATTACAATATAGAGAACTTGAGGAACATAATCAGGCAACAAAAGAACAAATTCACCATAGCTTTGACATTGATGTAGAACTAAGAGATGGGAAAAAGAACCTAATAAATGAAATAAATCTTCTTGAGCCAGGAAAAATTACTGGCGTTCTTGCTCATCATAGTTTGTGCAATCTATTAGATACGTTTGTTAATCTTATTATGACTAAAGAACAACAAATTGTAACTGGCTTGGTTAACGAACACAATAAGAACAAACAACAATATGAAGATCAAATCAAACAATTTCAAGAAGATATTAAAAAGGCAAAAGAATGGCAAGAACAGGTTGAATGTGATAACGAAAAACTATGTTTAGAACTTGAAAATCTAAAATCTGAAAAACACAATTTCCCTTGTAAATTAAATGAAATTAAAGAACTTAAAGAAAAAGTATTAGAAGCAGAAAATCAATCTTTTAATTATTTGAGTGAGTTAGACGAATTAAAATCTCAGGTTGGTAAAATAAGTGAACAGAATTACCAAACATTGTCAAATGAGTTCAAAGTATTTAAAACTAATTCAGAGCAATCCATACAAAGTCTCAAAAATAAAATTGAAGAACTAACAAAGAAGTATAATGAATCGATGAGTATGTATAATGATCAAAAAAGTAATATTTGTGCACTTGAAGGCCAAATTGAAAAGGCTCGATCAGAATGCACTTGTCTCAAAACCATAGTTGAACAAAAAGATGAAGATATTAAAAATTTGTTGGATCAAGTTCAGTTGAAAACACAAGAGTATAAAACACTGATAGAAAAGAATAGTTTACAAAGAGATGAAACTAATGAAATTCATGGTAAGAAAATTGATGAGCTACAGTTAGAATTAAACAATAAAATGCAAGAAATATATTGCAAAGAAAAGTTACTTAAAGAAGTAACCAAGAATTACAACCAACTCCTTGAAGAGAATTCTTCAAACTTATTAAAAATTAATCAATGTATGCAAAAGAATGATAATACTGCTAAAGTAGATGAGCTCGAGCGTGATATTCAAACCATTACAGAAATGAACAAAACAAAAATAGAAAGCTTGGAGACTGAGTTAAAATTAAAGTGTTCAAAACTTAAAGAGACTGAAACAAAATGGCAAAAACTTGTTCATGAACTTGAAAAGTGTAAGTCAAATATCAGTTCCTTTGAGAAACAATTAGAAAGTTGTTATCAATCATTAAAATTAAAGGACAACGAGATAGAAAAGTATCAAAAAAAATTGCAAACGAATGATTATAATCAAGTCAATATTAATGATGTTACTGAAAAATTAAGAAAAATACTAAATTGCAGTGGAACATTGTCTACACTTTATGAAAATATTGGTTCGTTAATTGCAAAGTATAAAAGTTTAGAAGAAGAAAATGAAGATCTAAAACTCACTAATGCAAACTTAGACAATGAATGCGAGTGTATGTTGAGTGAATTGAAATGTAAAGATGATAGAATTGTAGAGTTTTTGACTCTTGAAGAAGAGTTGAGACACAACATAGATTTGATAACAGAAGAAAGAAATCTTTTTAAAACTAAGTGTGAACAGTTTAAAAACGTCCATGATGATGTAAAAAAATTAAACGATGAAATATGTGGTTATGAACAAAATATCTATCAATTAAGAAAAGAAAAAGGTCAGTTAATTGTACAACATGACAAAGAACTAAAGCAACTAAAAATTGAACTGAAAGAAGTTAATGCTAAGAACCTTGAACTAATGAATGAATATCAAAAACTATCGGGTAAGTTTAACAAATTTAATAGATATAGTAGTATATACATATTATATTTTCTTGATTAACATAAATATTATGTTCAATAGAGACAGCTAAAAATTTGGAAAAATCATTAAAAGAAGATATACAACAGTTGAACAGGTGCATTGTTGATAAGAATGCCAAAATTTCTACATTAGAGCTGCTTTCTAAAACAAACACTGATGAGCTAAAAAAGAAGTACCATGAAATGGAACATATTTATAAAAGAGTTAGAGATGAGGTAAGTGGTAACACTAAACTGAAATTGTATTTTAAAATGAACAAATAACATTTCATAAATCTTAATTATTAAAAAAAAGATATTCTATAATTTTGTTTGCAGAATCATATGTTACGCAGAGAATTAAGAAAATTCAAAGAAATTGCAAACACAAGAAAAGCTGATCAAAGCACTCAGACTGAAGAACAAAGTGTAGTTAGTGGTGCTATGGTTGGTTTATAATATTTATAACTTAAATACAAATTATATAAATGTATAAAAATTTTAAATATTGTTTATTTATATTTTAGATGGCTGCCAATAAGAGCATGACTGAAAAAATCACAAAATTAGAAAATGATAACCATCTAATGAGAAAAATGTTACATCATCGTAAAACTAAAATTGAAGAACTTCAAAAGCAAATTGAAGAGAGCAGACTAACCTAACTTTCAACTGAGTTTCTTGTTTATTATTGTTAAGTTATTAAATATTTAAATGTTTAAAAGCTATTACTTATATTTTTTTACTGTACGCGTGACACATTCACTAAAGAAAATAATATGTATACTAATATAATGTATTAGAATTATTTTATATATTTTATTTTAAAACAATATTAAAGACTATAATATAGGTCTTTAGTATTTGTTTATTTCAACAATTAGTATATTTTGATTTAATTATTTAGTATGTTTTTCTACGTTTTGATTTATTTTAATAATTATAGGGTTAATAAAGTACAACCACCTTGACTTGATAAATTTTGAAATACCTTTGCAACTGACATTCACATTAAAAGATAAATTTATTAAAACTTCATTTAGAGTAAAAAATTATGTATTATATTTTATTGCTATTAAATAAAATAACACTTATTAATTTTTTATAAAATATACATATATATATATATATAATTTATACATGATATATATATATATATATATATATATATATTAAAATGCATCTTTACACTTGATATTTGTTATAAAAAAAAAATATATTTTGTTTTGTATAACTTATTTGCATAACACTCGGTTACCTGGCAATATCTATTCCCGATCTCGTACTAGGAAAAGAAATGAATTCTATCTGTAGCATAAAATTTAAGTAATTTTATCTATACACATACAGGGTGTACCAGTTGGATTGGACAAATGCAATAATTTTTGTTCTATTAATCCTTTCATACCCAAATTTTAGTTTTTTTAAAAAAAAAAAGATTGTAAATTTTTCTAATTAATTTTAGTAATATGAATACATGGTTAAAAAATCTTAAATATGATATTTCGTTTTTCCGACATGTTGCTTGTAAGCAACAATGGTCATTACTGGACGTGTAATTATGAATTTTCCCAAAAATTAAAAAATCAAATTTTTATTGAAATAACTCTCTTATATTTGATTACAAACAAAAAAA
>JAIPRM010001630.1:0-36256 GCA_025469315.1 Stegophylla sp. TES_Ste_2020
ATAAACATATTTTGTACTTTTTAATATCTAATAAAATATGTGATAAAATTAACATTTTTTTTTTCAAATTGTTATACCTTTTATTAATTATATTTTAATTTCTATCAGCTATACACATAGGTAAATATGGTATAATTTTATTTATTTATTTTTTTCTTTTTTGCTCATAAGCCTATCTCATCTCCGGGTTTGCCATCTTTCAAAGGTGGCAACCCTAGGTGTTCGTTATAAAATAGTAGTATTATACGTACAATGTACATACATAAAATGACTGAACAACGCTGCAATTAAGAAATTTCGGGGAGGATTTGAACCCCAAAAACCCCCCCTTGTATACGTGCCTGCATGCCATTAAGTATGAATATAACATCGATCCACCTTGGATTTGTTTGTATGCATATATTCGGGAAATCTAATTTTCGATAACTTTGTTGCATAAGCCAGGCTGAATTTGTTCGATAGCGTTCTTAATGTTGATTTTAAGGGCATGAATTGTTTTTGGTTTATTTGTTAAGATTTGCGATTTAAGGTAACCCCAAAGGAAAAAAAGTGTGTACTTCGCTCGTCGGGGTGTTCTCCGCACTTCGGGTAGGATACTCTTGACGGTTGTATTGAATTTTAAAGAAACTATAAATCATTTCTTATATGGAATCACATTATCTAACCATTGCGCTATCGCTATCGTATTCCTGTGCCGACATATAAAATTTTAAAACATTTTTTTTTTTATTTTAATTAATTTTGGGCTTTTAATTAACTTTTCCACGACATATTATACATTATAACCTTCCTTAAGAATCAAGACACGGCCAGACCATTAGTGAAAAGTGTAATAAAATCCGTTAAATACTTTTCGAGATATGCGCGTACATCGAAAAGGGTCTTCTATTTTATAATTTATATAGATATAGATATATATGGATAATACACGGACTAAGATGGAATATATCTTAGTCCGTGGGACACGATGTAGAGATCTTTTCGACATTGTACTGTAGGATAATAATTATTATCTATAGCAATTTTATGCTATTACAATATGGAAAAGTTATCCCATACTCTATATAATATCTATATCTCTAAAATAACTCTTTATAATCGTAGAAGTCAGCGCCAGCAGCTTGACATAATATGATATGGACCACCTGTTCGTTATCAATTAAATTTATAGTCTAGTTTATCCAAACTATTTTACTTAAGTAGTTTTGTTAATGCTTAATTCTTTTGTATTTTAATGTTAAATTAATCCATGGTAATTTCTGTATTATTATTTAAAGTATAACTCAACGAATAGTTATAAGTGATTAATATATATTATATATATATATACAGGTTACTGTTTATATTTCACATTTATGTCTTATTATCTATTGATTTAGGAAAATATTTTTCGAATCTAATTTTCCTGCTACCAAGTAAAACACTAAACAGCTATTATTTAAAAGCATGTTGCCTAGAGGAAAGAATGGTTATTCTTGGGAACTAAATTCTGGAACTCAAGATAGTGAAGTAAGATTACATTATTTCTTTAATTAACTTAAAATAATCAGGGATGTAAAACATTTTTAATTTTCTGTTTATAAACATATACAAAATCGTTATTGTTTAACGTTGTTGAAAATTATTTTTGATAAACATTTTTAAAAACGTTATTTTTGTAAATTGTTTATAATATACGTTTTTAAAAAATTTGTATAGGTTTTTAATACCTTCAAGTTCCTAACCTTTAGTAAAAAAACAAATTTTAATTAGGTATATCCATCTTTAATACCTATATTCAATTTAATACATATACTGCGCCATAGTACTACCAAAATACACCTTTATTTTGTTTATTATTAAATGTGAATAATGATGCATTAATACAATTTAATACCTAAAATACATTTTTTCTATTTTTAAATAAATTATTTTCCCTATGATAGCTTATGAGTATTATGTATTGAAAAAATTGAGTTTAATATAAAAATAAAAATAAATATAAAACTTAATTCAATTCTGTTTTTATATTTTTTTTCATTTATGATATTATTTTTGTGATTGTTTTACTTTTTTTTCCTTTTTAGTTTATTTTTTTTGTTTTTGTTTTTAAATTTATTTTGTTTAATAGCGTTTTCCTTCCCCGAAAAAAATAAAATTAACAGAAAATATTACTTGTAATAACATATTTTAGATACATAATGAATGTTGTTTTTAAATAAGTAACTAATTGTTTTATGTATATTGTGTGTGATACATTGAAATTAAAATAACATATGTTAATTTTATCTACAACTCCCTAATCCTATTTGCAATTAACCGTATTATTTTCAACTATAACTTATTAATGTTTATTCATATTGTTGGAATTTAACACCTGAAAAAAAAAATTATGTAAAAATTACTCAAAAACCACAAAAAAATTATTTTATAAATTAGTTTAAAATTAATTTCTCACATATATAAAAAGGCAGGGAAAATTGGTCTTTAATTATTTCTGGTATGAGAATGGTGATAGCAAGTTTTGTATACCTATGTAGTACTTACTCATTGTCATTTGACACTATCTGGCAACTGTGCACCAATAATACTAATATGATATTTTTTAAATTTTAACTAAAATTATAAAATGTGGATTCAGTGATGATTGATAAAATTTCAATTAACCAATATATTATTGATAATTAATATTTGTATGAGCAAACTAAAATGTCATAAATTATACTTTTAAACTTGAAAAATATAAAAAAATTCAAAATTTTTCCTGAAAAGTTCACTTAATAAAAACATAAAATTATAATTATCCAATATATTTTGGAACTATGCTTTGAAAACAACAGGATTTTAGATTTTGAGTGGAGCAGAAGCTAGTGTTTTTAAAAATTATGTTTTTTAGATTCTGAATGGAGTGAAGAAGCTTATGATTTTACAATGATGTTTATTTATTTATTCATTTTTTTTTCTCTTTCTGGAAACAAATTTACTTCATACAGAAATACTTGTGTAAAAATGTTGAACAGTATCTCTATAGAACTGGAATCATACCCAGATGGTACTTTAAAGAGGTTCTTTTTCAATACTTTTTCAAAAACGGGGAAAATCTGTTGAAAAATTGACAAAAAATGGCAAAATATGCAATTACTGATATTCCCGTAAAATTGAAAATTACTTTTTGACATAACTTCTAAAATAATGCATCTAGGAATTTGAAACTTTCATCAACTACTAAAAATAGTCACAAGAACACTTCATAAAAATTTCATACAGATTTAATCAGTTTTAAGTGAAGTACAGTATTTTGAAAATTTCTCATTTTTTTTAGTTTTTTATGTAATATAATTTTTGATTTTTGATATTAAGACTTGAAATGTAATATGGTCTCATTGTTATATATGTCTAATTGACCTGAAAAAATCTCGAAAATCGTTGGTCAATTTTTTTTTATAATCGTTTGAAGTTAGAATTTTGACAAAATTTGTTAGTTTTACCTAAAATTATGCACTTTAACATACATATAAGAAAATTGATAAGACCGATTGTTTTGAAATTTGGTGCCTAGATAGAGAATTTCATTGCGAATATTTTGGTGCAATAAAATTTTTTTACGGACAAATAATTAAACATTTTACTAGGGTTTGAATTAAAAAAAAATCTGAGAAAATACAAACAGATATTATGAAATTTCTATAGATGGGTTATAAATTGTTTGCAAAGGTTCATAATGTTTTATTGCATCTTCTGTATTTTTCGACGCTGAATGTGATAGTGTGAATTAAAATCCACGTGCAACAATAGTTTTCTAACTATTTTATTCTATTTTAAAAATTCAATATTTTCGGTTATTATACTAAATGCCTACTATTTCACTTACAAGTTTATGTAATATAGTGTGGTGCAATGGTAATGCTACTGGCCTATCACGCGACAGTACCGGGGTTTGATTTCAGCCTGGCTCTCTGAATATTTTGCTTTTTTTTTGTATATTATTAACTTCCTTTGTTCAGAATCATCTATATATTGAATTTTAAAGAAATGATAAATCATTTCTTCAAAATTCAATACACCTGTCAAGAGAATCCTACTCGATGTGCGAAGAACACCCCGACGAGCGAAGTACACACTTTTTTTTTAAATTTCTATTTGAAAATTATTTTCCTGTTGTCAATAATGGAATTAAAAACTGACTGAGTAAAATATTTTTTTTGATTTGATAAAAAACTTGAATAAACTGAATTTCAGTTCAGAAATGTTTAATATACTGTAAAACGATTTATCATTTTTTCAAAATTTAACATACTTGAAGATCAATTTCTAACTGAGGAGACAAGAATACCTATAATGTAATGTATGTCCACATTTTTTATTGTGATATTGAATTCATTTTTTAGAGTAAAATTTGATAAATGCTTTTTTACATATTTATTTTGCTACAAAAACCTAGTCCTAGTCATTACCCTGTATGTAAACAGTAGCAGGTTCAATCTCTATTTGAAAAACCAAATTTTTCCACTTAACCAGAGGCGGCGGCACAATATACATTAGTGCTTCTATTACTGTAGCTAATTAATGTTGATTTTTGACAATTATTGTTGCTTCATTTTATTATGATGTTAATATTTTATTTTAATTTGAAATTATTTATGAAAATTTTGTTAGGTGCAAGAAAATATATAAAAAATCAATTATTGTTTTTCCTAAATGTTTTAGGTAACAAAATAATTTTTAGTTCAACACTAAGTTCAATACTTCAAAGCTAATAATTATTATTGTATATTATTTGGAGCTTAATCAGCATCATTTTATTAAAGAAATGATTATCGTTGCTTTAAAATTTAACATCCCCTTCTAAGTAGAGGATGTTGAAAAAGTGCCCTTGGGGTGAAAAACACTTCAAGATGCAAAGTCCACATTTTTTAACACTAATGTACCTTTAATTGATAGAAAACTACCTCAGTCTACTTATTTACTTAGGATTTTATTGTGTATAATATTGAATATTGAATCATTGTGTGAAGTTGTATGATAATAAGTTTACATTCTCAATAAGTTTAAAAAAACATAGTATATAAAAGACCAAACTTTAATAAGACATTTTATTACCAATTTTTTTCTAAAAATTAGGTTTACAAAATGGCTATTTTCAATTTTTTCTAAAGCTGTTGTATAAAATTTAAAATTTGGGTCTTAAAAAAATATGTTTATGTAGGAAGGACAATGCTGTAGTAATATATTTTTTTTAAAATAAAGTTGAAGATTATTAATAAAATAATAGTTATTACATTTGTCAAATTGTACTAGACCACCCTGTATAAAAAAATGTTTGTAAAAATCTATTTGATTAATAATTTTTTACACGTGTTTAAATTTATAATTATAAAATAAATTGGTTAAAACTATTAATTATGGCTCAAACGGCTTTTAATACAAATATTGTCAGTTTTATTTTAGTTACTATTTCATTATTATTTATATTATTATTACCTAATTAAAAACTTATATTTTAAAAATATTTGTTGAATTATTTATTGCCAACAGTATGAAACTAATTTAGTTATTATGTTAGCCATTGTTGGAAAGGGAAACTGAAGATCCAGATGATGTTTTATTCACATCTCGACCATGCACATCAACATTTGTGGCAGATATGCATAGTTCACATACTCATAAAATGACTTATCAGCAAGATCAACTTGACCTCATATCTAAATCAGTCAGTACTTTGAAAAATGTTTCTGAAGATATTAGTGTTGAGTTAGATCATCAAAATATGTGAGTTTATTATGATCTTATTAATAAATAACTTGAATTAAAAGTGAACAACGAAAATTTAATAAAAAAAATATATCTTAATTATGTGACTATATTTTTTAAAATTGTAGAATTTATAGTTTATAATTTATTTATTTTTTTTTTAATTGGTTGACTTTATTTAATTTAATTATTAAACGAAAATTGATAAAATATTTTTTTAATTGTAATTTAATTTTTCGATTTTATTGTACTAAGCTCTTATTCACTCATTACAAATTGAATACCATTATTAAATGTAAATATAAATATAAACTATTTTGTTTAGCTGTAATAGCTACTTTAGTGAATTTATTTAAATCAAAAATATTAAAAATAACATAAAAAACTTTTGTACAATAAAAAATGTAGGAAGCAAGTAGTTTAGTACTGTTAATTTTATAACTTTTATACGTATAATACATGTATTACACTTTTCTGTATTATACATTCAAATCCTAATTATTATTTTTAAAATCATTAAGTGGTAGGTATTAAATGCAGTAATTTTATTTATAGAAAATGCATGTTTATTTTTTTTTCCTTCTCTAAACACTTTTTTGTATTGAAACAATTAGATTGATCATATTATATAGATAATAATAGATGCAAAATCACACCCAAATAGTATTTTAGAGGGGCAATTTTTCAAATTTCTCTTTACTTTTTCCAAAAATGAAGAAAATCTGTTAAAAAATTGACAAAAAACGGTAAAATATGCTATTACTAGAATTTTCATTAAATTGTAAATTGTTTTTTTTTAACATAACTTCAAAAATAATGCAGCTAGACACTTGAAACTTTCACCAACTTTTTGACATAGGCGGACTTCGGGGGTTGGCACAGGGGCCATTAGCCCTTCCAATATGTTAATTAGCACCCCCAATACTAATTTAGTAGTATTGTATATTTTATTGTAATTTGAAATTATTTAAGGAATAATTAGGTATTATGTCTAAGGGAATTTATGAAAATCAATTTTCTTTTTCATAAATGTTGTATTTAACAAAATAATTTTTAGTTCAACATTTAAGTTCAATGCTTCAAAACTGATAATTATTATTGTGTATTAGTTGAAGCTCCACTTAGAATTGTTTTATTGAAAAAATGTTTTCTTATTTCTTTAAAATTCAACTTACCCATTAGAAGTATCACACCCAAGGTGCAAAGTATACACATTTTTTACTTAATTATGTCAGTGCAATAAAGTTATTGGTTTAATATCCGATTTTGTTTAAATATATTTTAGAATAGCAAAAAATGTAGTATAATTGTAAAATAAATATGCATACCTTGTATTATAAATTTTAATGAAATTCCCATAATCAATTTATTAATTAAATTCAAGTTATGACATCAGTAAATTTAAATTGAATTTTTTTTATTTAGTAGCTATTTCTTGATTTTAATATAATAATTATTATGTAAGTACATGATAAAAGTTTATCAAGTATTTTAAATAAACAATTGAAAAATATATTTTTCGTCCCATAGGCACAAAAAGTATAATTCTTAATGTCAGTTTAAGCAGTCAAAAACAATCTTTTTTTGCTCGCTTCAGATGCTCAAAAACATAGTCTGTGCAGTAATTAGCTGGTGGAATTGATTTTTTTGACCCTTGGCTGGAGAAAATATATTGTTCAAATCATTGTATGTTTTGTCTAATGTATCAATTACTGGTGAATGGGGTTTTTATTGTGCTATTCCATACATCAATGTTACCTGACACCCCTAACGTAACATAAGTTACACGTTTGTATGTGGCGTAAAAAAACATGGTAGGTATGTATGGGTCTTAACCTGTCACTGAAATAGTTCACTTCCTGCCCTTGCCATAAATTAAATTATTTAAAATTTAATAAAATAAACTATTTTAACAAATATTGTATGATATTTAAATTATTATCAATATTACAAAACAAAAAAGTCAAGTATCAAAATTTTGATACACCACAAAAAATACTTATCCTAATTTTTAAATTTAATCAATGCTTTGTTTGAATGTGATTGTCTAATAGATATTTTATTATTATTGTAATTTTTAGAATGCTTGAAAATTTAAGTACTGAATTGGACAAAACAGAATCAAGATTAGACATAGTATCAAAGAAAGTGGCACAAGTCCTTCAATTATCAGATGGTAATTTAAATAATATTATTTTGCATGAGTTCATATTTTTCCAAATGTTTAATTCCTTATAGATTCAAGTTTGATCAGTTTTCCTCATATTCAGATTTATTATTTAATTCAAAGAGTACCTATCAACTACCTAATTATAAATGGCTACATTGAAAAAGTGTTTGAAACTGATTTGTTGTTGAAATAGCTTTTGTGGATTAATAACTGGATTATGCCAGTGTTTCAGAACAATAAATTACCTTTAGATTTATGTCAGAATGTGTCAACATCATCTATTAGGGTTTCAGCATAGTTCAGCAATATTTAGGAAATGTTTTATTTAATTATAATGTATTTAGTTTTTCAAATTATTTATTGTTTTCTGTGATATATTTATATTGTCGGTGCACAACTCAAAATTTACCATTTTTGATTTCGAGATTGTTTTAAAAATGTAAAAATATATATATCTATATGGAAGAACGGCATTTTTAGTAATTCTAAAAATGCCCAGGAGTTAGCTGTTATGCCGTTCTTTCATTATCTCATAATTGCTAGTTTATTGTCATGAGTTACACAAATCAAGGTTTATATATACTTAAGTTTGCCTCACAGTCATATAAACACTGTGATCCTCTTGCAGTCCAATAATGCCTCTGTGATATCACCTGACATGTAAGGTCGGCGGTAGAGCTCTGTTACTATATAGTATGTTTATGTGTTAATAAATGCATTACTGTAGTCTCATATAGTCGATGTTAATTGATATAAATATTCTTAATTATTTTAATATACTATTACATATACTCATTTATACTAAAAAATGTAATCATCAAACATTAATTAGTATGTTTATTTTCTTGCATAAAGTATATGTTACTGTAAATGATGTGATATATCTAATAAACAAGTGATGAGTGGAACATTAAGTTTTTCGAACTCGAATCTGAATATTGTTTGAACTATAAAAAATAAAAAAATTTGCAAATTTAATCACAATAAATTTATAAAAGAAAAATATAATAGTAGTAAAGTTATAAGTTAGTGCTTAAAAGTTATGTGTTTGAATGGTTAAACTTTTAAATCAGCATTTTAAAAACAAGTTAATAACTAAAGACTATAAAGTAAATAAGCAGATTAATTGAGTAAAGATTAAAAAAAAACAAATAAAAATTTTTATTTACTATTCTAACAAATATGAGATGTTGAGTTTGAATTTGAACTTGCTTTTTTCTCAAACTTGAAACGGTTTGAATTTCTTAAAGTTCGAGGTGTTCGAGGGTTCAAAGAGGTTAAGAACCCATCCCTAAAAACAATGTTATTTTCTAATAAGTAAAATAGTCTTATAAACTAGCAATTATTGCGATTTATTACTTTTGAGCAGTGACATAGACAAGATTTTTTTCTGGGAGAGGTTTTTAAAAATTCATAACTAATGATTGTTTTCAATTATATATTCATAGATTAAAATGATTTTATTGAAGTTTGAAATTATTTATGGATTATTCATTAAGTGTATGTGAACATACGAAAATCAATTTCTGTTTTTCTTAAATGTTGTATGAAACAAAATAATTTATAGTTCACCATTTAAGTTTAATTCTTCAAAACTGATAATTATTAATGCGTATAATGTTGAAGCTTTATTCAGAATCGTTTTATTGAAGAAATGATTTATCGTTTCTTTAAAATTCAATACACCCGTCAAGAGTATCCCACCCAACTTGCAATTTAGGACATTAACCTTATCCAACATTGCCAAAATCTGGGGGCTTTTCAGTGGTTGTGGTTTAATCCTACTAATTGTGCCTATGACTGGGTATATAATTTCCTGTCCAAGATTTAGTTCATACTCCACCTCCAGATTATCCCTCCTTCAATAAGAAATTCCTGGGCACACCTTAGTAGGTATGTAAATGTTTAATGTATCAGTATAAAATTATTAAATGTGCTGCACCTGACATAAAATCCTGAAACCGCCTTCTTAACAACTTAACCGCTTTCTTAACAAAATAATAAAAATTTATTTATAGTTTAACTAAATGCATTTCATTATTTAATTTAAATTTATCTAATGTTTTAGATAGAAGACAATGGATGGCAATTGGTATTTTAGTGGGTATTATTTTAATAACTATCATTCTTTTAATTATTTTGTAAATTTTACTTTTGTTCAATATTATACTTGGTATAGAAGACTGATTTTATCTGTTATTATATTATTACTATAATATTGTTATTAAATTTTTATGTAAAAAATCTAGTCTTAAGTTATTTATTACATACTTAATTAAGATTAAAATTATTGTTATACATCCTTGAAATTAAATATTAATTTTGATTATTTTATCATTGTTATATATATATATATATATATATATATATATATATATATATATATTCTAATTCTAATATATTAATAACATTTTATTATATAATATGTATTTTTTGTATCTAATACACCTTGATGTGTTATCATCCTGTTTTGATGTATCAAATTCATATTAATTAATTAATTTTAATAATATGGGGGAAAAATAAAACAAATTAATAACATGTTGTTCTTTTTACTTTAACAATGGAGTTACCTGCTGGTCCATAATTTTAAGGACCGGACCAGGCTGAAAATTTTTACAAAAGACCAAAATCAGACTGGACTTGCTGAAAATTTGAACAGGGCAGACTTTTAAAAATTGTTTAAACCAGATCAGATTAAATATTGAAAAAAGAAATTGATAGAATAGACTGGGTGGGACTGTACTACTGGTCCAAACCACAAAAATTTTAGACTATAAAAACACTATCTGTGATAAAAGTTTGTAACCTGGCCAGACCTTAATTTGTGATAATACAATGTATATATGAGTAAATCAAAGGCATTAGCTGTAAAATATTATTTCCCATATTATGATAATGTTCTTAATTCTATAAATGATGTAATTTAAAATATAATTCACTATATTAAAATAGAAGAATCGTAAAAACCACCTATCTGGGACCGAATTCAAATTAATATTGCCGAAGTACTCTGGCTGAATAATTTTATTTTCTAAAACCAGACCAGACCAATTAATTTTAGTTTGAACCTGGATTAGACTGAAATTTATCAAAATAAAATTAAATCGAACAGGACTGATCACTCAACCCTTTATATGTGTTGGGACTGGACCAGATAGAACAATGGTCTGACCGGGACTAATGTAGAGTCTACAGAGTCTAAAATTTATTGTAGATCAGACTATTCATAGCACTACTGCTTCTGCTTTGTTGAGTGAAGCTATGCCTCTACTAGTGATTTTGAGTTATGCTTCAATATTAAGGTGCCCCCGTATTTGTGTGTAATGTGAAAATTACCACTAGGTCGCGCACTAGTTTTCTGGCCTGATTGTTCGTATTTATTTTAGTACCTGTGAACTGTTGAGTGTGGACTGTGACTACTTATATTGTCTGTTCTGTATGCTGATCTTGGTTTTATTTACATAAAAGTAGTAGGTATAGTATAGTAAAAACCAAAAGGGATGCTTCAAATTTGGCAGTTGCAGATCTTGTAAAAGATATTTGTTAAATTGTAATTTATATTTATATGAAGTATACTTGAAAACTGAAATTTTTTTTGTAAAAATTATTCTTTATTCTGACTGTTATTAAAGAACACTAACAGATGTACTATTGAATGTAACTTTAAAATTTCCATATAATGATCATAAAAGATTGAATACATGGTTTCAGAGTTTTTTTGTCAAATTTTGGGTATTTAAAAAAAAAAAAAAATTGAAGAATTGAGAAATTCAAAAAATTACCTCTCTAATGTACCAAACTACCAATTAGAGGCAAATCCAGTTTCAAAAAGATACTGATCGAAACTTTTAGACAAGTATACTATACGAAAGTGTTTACAGAAAAAAAAAATAAACATCATTGTAAAAACACGAGCTTTTTCACTTCGTTCAGAATCTAAAATAATTAACATACTGAATAGAAATGCACTCAACTGAATGCTTTATTGTGAGATTATTATTAAACAAGTATTTACAAATAATAATAAAAAGGAAATAATTATGTTTACTAGATGAGAATCGTCTTGTGACATTTGTGTATGATACATGAGGAAATCCTGTAATTCTATAGTTAATGTGTCTACTTTGTTTTTGCTTTTTATTTATTATTAAATAAATTAAAGTTGTTAGTGTTCTTAGATCATAACATACTAGTATAAGTATATTATGATCTAAACATAGATATATATAATGTACATTATATATATCTATGGATCTAAGTTAATGTTGTAGTCACGGTTGTAGATAGTACTATCTGGTTGTAGTTCGTGCTATGAAATAATCACAGATAGTTTTATAAAACATAGATATAGTACGTGATAAAGATGCCAAAAATCTTGCTACTGGGAAACAGGTAGTTTTATAATTTATTGATGTTAAAATGTTGTTAAAATATTTGATAACAGATTTATCATTTTTCTATGATACTATACAATACAGTATGCAAAACGCACATGTTGTATTATTGTTATTATTTATTACTGAGTACCAGGTTGTATGTTAGAATGTTTTTTAGAATGTATTTACTCATCTAAATTTAATAATTTTCGAGAAGATATATATTTCATTATTTCAATTTTCTCTGCATTGTTTTTTTCTTGTTTAAAGAAATGAGTAAATTAAAGGAAGTCAGTAATTTAATTAAGTCGGTATATGTATCTTCTGCTGTAAATAGTACACCTAACTGTTTGGATTGGGGCTTAAATGGATTGGTTATTTATGGTTCTTGTAATGCTGTTCATTTATATGATCCTCAAATAACGGTAAGTTAAGAAAAAGATTTCATAGCTTTTTAATTTTTTTAAAAATTTATTTATAGTATTCATTACTAAACTTTTTATTTCAATAATAATGTATACATTTTATTCTTAACATTAGTTCAACTTTTTATTTGTATGGTAAATATTTTCAAACAAATAAAAAAATAAAAATGTAGAAGTTTATGTACAAAACAAAATGTCTTATTAAGTAGGTGTATAAACATGATAGTTGTAAACTAACAGTATTTTTTTTATTTATTTTTATTGTTTTATTAATTTAATCCTAACTTAATTTTCATTTAAACATTTCTAGAATGAATGTGATGGACAAGTTATATCTTCGTTTGTTGCTCATACAATGCGTGTGAATAGTGTAAAATGGGTTCAAAATGTTGATAAATATTGCCAACAACAAGATTTTGTTTCATGTTCAACAGACAATACAGCTATATTATGGGAAGATATTTTGTCTACAGGATCTTATAAGGCTTATGAAAAACTAGTTGGTAATTTTTCTTACATAAGATTATGACTTCCAAGTTTACTAAGGAAATTGTTAAATATTATATTCTTTTTCTTCCCTCTGCACCCAACTATTTTGGGTCGGCTCTCCCACATCATCTGTACTTACTCTAGCAGTCCTCATATCACTCAGTTTTATATAACTATCACCTTTTCAGTCATCCTCTTTTCCTTTGACATTCATTTTCATTATCACTTAGAGACTGATTCATTTTTTGATTCAAATTACATATAGTTAATACGATAAGGGTGCGGTTATGCTAAATCAAACAAATAAATATATTAGCCCTCTAAAATTAATTTTCTGATTCTGCTAGTGCCACCTCAAATCCGCCATTTTTTTGTAATAAGGAATCTAAACACTTTTTTTATTCTATGCTATATTGTTATTATTTATTTTAAAATAAGTATAATAAATGTAAATTAAATTAAAATAATTACACATCAAGTTTATTTTCGCAACAAATCCAAACAATTAGAATTTTTTTCTATTCTCTATTCCAGAGGTGTCCAACCTTTTGTGAAGACTGGGCCACATCATATTGGCAGACGTTGTGGGCCACATACTATTCAATAATAATACATTCAAATTTAATGGTTAAATTATATTCTATTTTACAACAATAAATTTTTTTATAATTTTACTATAGCGTATAATAATCAGACATATATTACAAGTATTAATATTTATAAATATTATATAATTATATATTAATATTATATAATTATAATTATACGGAAAAATTTATTTATTTATAATAAAAAAATAGTAATAAATTAAAATTTGAAATTGCTTTTTTTGGGAAAGTAATGAATCAATATTCGAATCTATTGAAGTTGTGACTATCCCTAAACTACTTTCTAGGTGCTTGTTTGATATAGTGGACCAATTCTTACTCTAAAGATTTTTCATTCTTGAAAACAATTGTTCGCAGATGTAGGTACTGCCGAAAAGCGAGGACATGAATAATGCATGGTCATGGATGACTGGGTATGTTTCTTTGGGTGGATATAATTTATAAAAATCTAATAAAGATGACTGATTAAATTTTTCTCTGAGTTGAATATCTGATTGCAACTCAATACATTCCATTTGAAATTTAGTTTCTACAGCAGTAATATCAACCGAAAATGGTGTTATGAAAATAGCAAAAAGTTGACTATTCTATCGAAAATCTTGAAAACGGTTTACAAATTTATTAATTAAAATTAAAATTAAAGAAGCATATTTCTTATTCTTGGGATTGTATTTGGCCAACACTGGGAAATACATATAATTAATTATTCACTTTAACTTGACTTTGCCATAATTTAAGTTTCAGTTCAAATGCAGTTATTATTTGAAACATATTACTAATGAGTTGATTTTTACCTTGAAGACGTATGTTCAACTTATTAAAATGAGTAATTATGTCAACTAAAAAAGCTAAATCCATAAGCCAGTTTTCATCCTTAAACTCTATGACAGGTTTTCCTTTTGACTCCATGAATGACTTTATTTCATTTTGCAAATCATAAAATCTGTTGAGCATTTTATCTCAACTAAGCCACCTTACTTCTGAAAAGTAAATAATATCTCCAAAATCTGCTTCCATGATTTTAAAGTAGTCTTGAAATTGACGATGTTTTAGTCCCCTAGCTCGAATAAATGTAACACATTTGATGACAATTTGCATGATGTTATCCATTTTCAAAGCTTTCGCACACAAATTTTCCTGATGAATAATGCAGTTGTATTACATCAAACATTTGTTCTCAACTAAAATTGGATGGTCTTCTATTAATTTTGTAAGCCCTTCTTTTTTACCCACCATAGCAGGGGCACCATCGGTAGCTAAACCTGATATATTGACCAAGCTTAAAGAAAATTTATTTAGTATAGTTTCTACTGCCTTGAATAAATTACGAGCTTTTGTAGTGTCTTTCAGTGGTACTAAAGAAGCCATTTCTTCAGTTATATTGAATTCACTATCAATACCTTACCTCTAACAAAAATAGCAACTTGTGCCGTACCCATTACATTGGTACTTTCATCCATAGCCAATGAATAATATTTGAAAGAACAGACTTTTTCCTCCAGTTTATTTTCGATGAATTTTCCAATGTCATCAATTCGCCTACTTACAGTCGGATGAGATAGACTAATTTTTGAAAAGTCTGTTATTTATCTCTGGACACATTATATCTGCAACATTTTCCAAACACTCTTTAATAAACCCATCATCGATAAATAGTTTTGATTTTTTTCGCAATCAAAGATGACACTTCATAACTAGCTTTCGTAACAGAATGGGACTCGGAAGTAACTTTTTTAATATTGAGTTGCTGAGAAGAATGACATGTTTTTAATTCTAAAATTTTTTGTTTACGAAAAAATCCTTGATAAGAATCCATTTTGGTTGCATGTATTTGTAAATAATGTCTTTAAATTATAATCTTTAAAAACTGAAATGGTTTCCTTACAAATTAGGCATAATGCTACATTTTTCATTTCTATAAAAAAGTATTCCGCTGTCCACTTTTCGTCCTTCATCCGTTACTTTTCTTATTTTGGAACGACATTTTGCTATTTGATTATTAGTTTATTGTATAATACAAATTTTAAAATTATTATTAAATAAATAATAATATTGAGCACTAACACCACTGAGAACAAAATGTGAACGTCTGATCATCACACGCGCACAACTGTATGTTTGTACTAAATTACATGTGCTTAGCAATAGTTCTATATAGGTATTTTATTTTTATTTGTTGATAAATGACACTGTCACACGGGATATTGCTATCGGAACTAATTAAGATAAAACACTTTTAAGGTTTATCTTTATTTGATGTTAAATATTTTGTAGTTTTATTTTTTATTCTCAAAATAAATTTTTTCTCTTAATATTAATATATTATATACAATTAATTAATGTTTTTAAATTAAAGTGAGGGTCGCATAAAAATCTACCACGGGCCGCGGGTTGGACACCACTGCTCTATTTCAAATAAAAGAACACCAGTCTTACAATACTTTAGTAATGGTCACCAAACAGCAGTGTACAGAAGTATGAAAAATATATGCATTTAAATAAAAGATGGCTATTACCTGGTGTTTTCTATCATGAAATATTCAAGAGAGTATAGTTAAATTTCCAGTTTAAAATTCTAATATTGGTTATGTAATTTATTGCTTTTTAATTTAATCAAACTATAAGTATATTAATAACAATGCTTAGGTCACACTGATGTTGTCACAGTCAATGATGCTTTAAGACTATCAAATCAAACACTTTATATTGTTACTGCTGCTGGTGATTGCACGATTAAAGTTTGGATTAAATCTAAAAATGAAAGTAAGTTTCTATTTTTATTTTTACTGTAAAATATAAATTAGTATTTATAATTACTATAAAATAGTGTAATATAATAATTATAGACATTTTCACCACATACTTTTGCCAAAAATATTGCAATAATTTGTGTTTAAATTTCATTTCAATATAAATTTTGTTACCATTGTGATTGTTACTATAATAAAAATTAAATATTCTTTTTACTTGAAATATACTTAAATAATTTGATACAAATTTTAAAACTATGAAATTTAAATATTCACTCTTATAAACAATAGTTGTTGTATTACAGCTTCAAACATATTTTCAAACTAATTAAACCACTTTTGGGGTTAATAAAATTTTGGAAATATCTTATTTTTATTTAATGCAATTTGAAATGCTTGATGTTATGAGGCGATAATTTCATGTAACTTGGATACATACTATTTTATTATATGATAAAATAATTGGGATTTTGCAACACAACAAACTTCCCTTAAAATATAAATATATAACTGTTAATTTTGACGTAATACCACTTTTTTTTTTTTTATTAAAACATCATATTATAATTTTTAATTTAAATTGTGTTCAATATTTTTTCTTAGAAATCAATTTCTACCTTGCTTTTCTACCAGTGATATAATTTTCTGGGGCAAAGGCTCAATGAATATATTTGTTAAAACTTATTTCTAAGACGAGAATTTGTATTATTATTAGGTATGTTATTACTATTATATTTTAACATAATTTTATCTCCAACCACATAATATTATATTATCAAAAGTAAGTAATATGAACTTCAAAAATGTTTATTTTCTTGAAATGTAATTAATAGTATTTCTAATGTAGACTTAAGGCTTACAATGAGTTGTTGGGAATAGTATAGGAGAAAATCTCTAACGACATTGTGTAGGGAAATATTTTTGTACCCCTTTCTTGAAAAATTCCTAAATAAGCTATTGTAATTAGGTGACAAATCTAAATTGAATATTTATACTTTAACTATAGTTTTAATATTACAAATTATTGAACACTTGAACACTCTTTATACAAGAATTCACTTGAATCTTTCTGTATGTAAGTGTATGTAAACTGATAGAGGATGTCTTCAGGAATCCAAAGAGTCTACTCCAGAATTCGAGGCTCCAATATATTTTGAAATTTTAAAAAATTTTGAAAATTTGGGGTGCAAAAAATTAGCCCGCACATTTGAGATTTGAACTCGATACTGTTGTACTTCTTATCCTTATGTTGTAGTGTATGTGTTTACCACTAAATGACGCCACCTATTTCATCTCACCAAATACTGTAATATAATATTAATATATTGGTACTCAAATTTTATAAAAGCTAATTTCGAAAAATGACCTCTTTAATGTACCATTTAGAGCCCATCGAAACTTTTGGACGAGTATTTCTGTCTGAAAGAAATATCACAGAAAAAGTATACATCATTATATAAACACTAGTTTCTTTGCTTTACTATTATCTAATATGCTAAAGCAAATTAATAATTTTTTAAACATTTTAAAGGTGATAATTTGATCAAATTTTAAGTTTTAACCTTTTGTAAAAAAATATGTAGAAAATGCTTTAAAAATATAAAATAATGCTCTAAAAATGCAAAAATTAAAAAAATTCTATGATACAAGTTACAAGTATTGTAATTGGAAAGCATTGTTTTAGAGCTTCCAGAAAAAAATAAAATTAGCATTAAAATCCGAACCTAACTAATGATATATATATTTTTTTTTTTTCAGGCAAATCACAATGTTATCAAACTATTGATTTCGATAGTTTATTATGTTTGTCTGTAAAAATGACTGTGCTACCACATACCAATTGCCTTATTTTGGCATGTGGTTTGTCAAATAGCAAAATACAGTTATATATGAATGATTTTAGTAGTGGTAATTCTTTTTTTGTAGTAGGTCATTCTTTAATAGGTCATGAAGATTGGGTTCGTACATTAGATTTTATTTCTGAAGGTAAATATTATTTACTCAAATAAGTTAGTCAATTAGGTTTCATACTCAGTTATTATATGTTTATTTAATGGCAACTTAACTTACTTAATATGGTCATCACTTGTAAAAATAACATTTTATTTTTAAAATTTAATTTCTCCTAGTTTTATGGAATCCGTTTACAATATTCAAGTCGTGAATTTTTCAGATCATTCAGGAAATGTATTTCTTGCTAGTGGTTCTCAAGATTCCTATATTAGATTATGGAAATTTTCTACAACAGAAAATTTTTCTTGCAAATTAGATCAAGACACAAAAGATACATTACAGTTAGAAAGTAAACAATTTAATGCCATCAAAGAAGATGGCTCTATCCAAAGTTATATTATTCAATTAGAAACTGTTATATGCGGGCATGATGGTTGGATTTATGGAGTGCATTGGAAGCCTAACTTTAGTTCAGGTTTGAAAGAAAGCTATCTTTATTTTTAAATTGTCTGATTTTTTTTTTTTATGTATTCAATTATATTTTAGAAGAAAAAATGGAGTTGCTTTCAGTATCTATGGATAAAACATTGGCAGTATGGATTTATGATGAAGATAGCGGTCTTTGGGTTGACTTAATTAGATTAGGTGAAGTTGGTGGTAATACACTTGGTTTTTATGGTGGAAAATTTTCTCCAGATGGACAATGTATTTTAGCTCAGGGACATAATGGATCATTTCATCTATGGAAGAAAGTATGTAATAAATATTATCAAATTTTTCAAGTAAAGTTTTCTTGTTAATTATTAATTCTTGTTAATAGAATTATGATGGAGTTTGGACTCCAGGAGTTACAATTGGAGGTCATTTTGGATCTGTTGAGGATATTGCTTGGGATCCAGAAGGCAAATATATAGTTTCTGTAAGTTCAGACCAAACTACCAGAATCCACGCACAATGGTTAAGATCAAATAAATTAGATATATCTTCTTTTGTAAGTATGTTTTAATTCAACTTGTTAAATATACATAATTATTGAAGTTAATCAAGGTAATTTCTAATTCTAATCAATATTTAATTGCATTTTTATTGCCCTTGAATTTACTATGTAAAATTAAATCTCAAAATATAGTATTATTGAATAAAGTTTGGTGTGGGAATTCACTATGTGTTTACATAATATGAACTACAGGTGACCTAGTCCTTATTTAAGTATAAATACAAAGTACAAACACGAGTAATGTGACAGTCTTCCGACAATTTAATAATATTCTTAAAGAAAACAATAAGGCTGCTTTTCTAGAATTAGCGAAGCGTTGTGCGGGTCAACTAGAATTTATTATTTATATATTTCATAGTTAATAATAATATGAAATACTTAATACTATATAGCATACATTACATATAATTCATGATTCTATATTTATATTAATATTTTTTTTCAAATGTATTTGGTGTTTAGTATTTAGTATTTACTTATTGAAATCAGATGTATTTTGTACCTTGCATTTATTCCATTAAAATGTATGTTTTTAGTATTTAAATATAATTTTAAGTGTTTGGCCCATCTCTGTGTATAATATGTATGAACAATTATTTTTAGAATTGGCATGAAATGGCACGACCTCAAGTTCATGGATACAATATGTCTAGTGTTGCAATGTTATCTAGTTTAAATTTTGTATCTTCAGCTGAAGAAAAAGTTATACGAGCATTTCAAGCACCTTACAATTTTTTAAAAAATATGAATCAACTGGCCAAAATTAATTTCAATTCTATTGGTAATTAAATACATTTCCTTTATAGTTTAAACAATAATTTTATCTTCTATCATACACGTATAATAGGTTAGCTAATAGTTATAATCTAAAGTTAGAATTCGTATGAGGTTGGTTTTTTTTACGTAAAATAGTAATATATTTTTATTTAACCAAAACCTAATTAAACACTCAATGTTTAATTCAGTAAAAATTTTCTTTTACCAAAACATTTCTCATGTAGTATAATTTTCTTGAATATTGCCCCAATGAAAATTTTTTTATAATCATATGAATTTTTGAATTGCAGTTCAAATATTAGTTAATCTAAAACATGGCAGATGTATTTTCCTTATTATTACATAATATTTTCAATTTATTGTTTTTAGAGTGGAAAATTTTATACCCGTTTACTCATATATAAGTTAACTTATATTCACGTTTTTTTTAAAATCAGTTGTTGCAATTTTTAATCATAACAGCTTTAAACTCCAAAAGTAAAGTGTAGACAAGAAAGCCGGACACACTTTGCACCACAGATATTCTTCGCTCTTCGGGTCAATACTCTTGGAGGATATGTAGAATTTTAAAGAAACAATAAATCATTTCCTGGAAAAAATCAATACAAACTCCTAATTTTCTTGAAAAAGTTATCACTGGTGACGAATCATGGTTCTATGAGTATGATCTTGAATTTAAAGTCCAGAGGATGGAATGAGAGTCAAAAAATGATCCCTGAACAAAAAAATTTCATAAAAGTAGATCAAAAATTAAGGTCATGGTAATCATTTTTTTGATTATCATTGTATTGTTTACCATGAATATCTTCCTGAAGGACAATCAGTAAAATATGCTATTTTTAATGTGGAATTGCTGAAGTGATTACGAGATTGCGTATTACTAAATTTGGTGGGAGAGAATGGGTGGATTCTGCATCGCCTATACTATAACATCTATAACAAATTTTGATATATAAAAGTTTTATTTTAAGTTAGCATATTTATTGGACATACTACATATATTACAATTACACAATATATAAAATGGCAAATAGTCGGTATAATACAAAAACAAATTAAATACCTTATTTTCACATCACTACTTAGAGGATATTCGACAGATGAGAAATTAAATCTTCCTAACTTACTATGTAAGACTGAAGTTATTTTATAAATTATCAATACATATTTCTTATTAATAAATATCAACTTGCCTCTGAATATTTTATACTTTTCAAAACACAGAACACAAGAAGCATAGAATTACACTCACCAAACACTGTCCAAGTTGGATGATGGTGAAAGTTAAAAATATTACCATAATTTGTAATGTGCATTATTTATGAATCATAATAAAATTGGTTTATAAAGATACATAAGATATTAATATAGGCTGTTATCAATATTCACCGCTCAGATAGATTTTATATTTAAACCTGTTGGTTTGTTTTCGTTTAAAGATCTAGTCACTAGTTTAATTTGGCTTAGGCTTATAGGCCCCATACACGTTCAAACATTTTGCACAACAGAGGTTGTTGTGCAAACAGTTGTATAGTGTATAGTGTTGTTTGACGTGTTGTACAATTAGTTGCACGAAATCAAACATGTTTGAAATTAGTTGTACAACGAGTGGCGTTGCGCAATTATTGTATCGTGTATGGAGTTACTGTAAACAGGTTGCGCAACAACAACTTACTGTTATCTATAATATTAATAATAAATAACTGTTGTCACGCAGAGGTATTTTTATTTTAGAAATAAAAGTTTATATTACAGTATAAATAAAATAATATTACAAAGTTAATGTTAATAATTTTTGGTTTTATGTGTAGACTAGTTATGTAAAAAAAACAGTTAAAATGACGACAAATTTTATAAATAACAAAGAATTTTTGATTGAGTTCATTGATTTATATCGTCTGTTGCCGGAAGTTTGGAAGGTGAAAAGTGATGCATACAAGAATTTAGAACACAAGAAAAGAGTTTTGAAGAATTTAGCATATGAAAAGTTAATTATACAACGTAATAATGTTTTTGTGCAACGTTAGTTCGCACAAAATGTTTGAACGTGTATGGGGCGCTTTACGTTTTTTCTAATACATGTATATTTAATAAAATTTAACTAGTAAAAATACCAAAAGAGGGAGAAGATAAAAATAATAATAATAATAATATAAGTATTATATTATATTTCAAAGATGTCATGAAGTGTCCGCTTGGTGCTTCCGTTCCATCGCTTGGTTTATCTAATAAAGCAGTATCTGAAGACGACTGTAAGATTATTTCAAATCAGTCAAAAAAAAAAGATTATCCTGAACATTATTTTGTCCCTTTGACTTTAAAACGTAAGTTATTTTCAAATAATTATTAAACTATTATGTACATACCTATCTTATTTTATTTTTCTTAAATTAATACTTCTTCAAATTATCTAAAATTTAATCTATACATTTTCAAATATAATTAAAATACACAAATGATTAACTTAAAATATTATAAATATAACTAATTGTATTGTTATATATATATATATATTTTAGAACCTCCTACTGAAGAAGATTTAGTTCAAAATACATTATGGCCAGAAATTCAAAAACTATATGGCCATGTATATGAAGTATACTGTTTAGCATCTTCATCTAATAATAAATGGTTAGCATCAGCAGCAAAAGCAACATCTTTAGAACTAGCTTCGATTATAATATGGTAATGTATGGCAAATATTTAATTTTATGAATGATGCGTATGTTTAATTAATTAATTAATTTCAATATTCAACTCCAAATGGCAGTTACATTGGCTAAAACTAAAAAAAAACATTGAAAATAATTACAAAGGTAATGATGAAAATTAAAAAGTGAGCAACTGAACACTAAAAGAACTTAAAAGTATTAGAACATAACTATATAATATACTAATTTTGACTCATGGTTTTCAGCGTTATACCCATAGAATGATTATGGGTATAGGAAATAGAATAGGAAGGAATGTAAAACAGACAAAAATATCTTGTGCTATGGGAGAAATTTCTAAAAGAGATTCTAGAAAGGTCAGGAGAATCAAGATAGTTATTAAGAAGGGAATTAATAGATAGGCAGTTAATATATTTATATTTTCCTGTGGAGAGTAAGTTTAGAACCCTAAGAATATATAAGTATGCTTGATTAAGAGGTGGAGATTTGAGTAGATAGGCGGCAAATGACAAAACTTTTATTTTGTATACGCTCAAGTCACAATTGATCCTTAGGAAGATGGGGGTGCTATACTACAGAGGTGGCCAACAGGGCGATCACAATCAACTGGCCAATCGCAACGTAATTCTGAATCGGTTGCGACTCCCTTTGTAATCTTTCATTGAGTTTTAAATAAAAAATTTTAATTGTTTTTCTGCATTTAACTCGCAAATAAAATAAAATTTAATTAAAATTATACGATTTGATTTCAATTGCATATAATGTTAGTATGTTGATTATTTTAAATAATAACTATAAACTAAATAAGTTATAATAATAACTATAGATTTTCATAGAAGTGTGAGTACTAAAAAATAGGTTAATATTCAACTGAAATAATTGACTGTATTAAATATAAACTTTTGAATGATTTTTAAATTATCTATCTTATATTTTAAAACTAATGTTTAGTATTAAATGTAATAAAATATTTGCTATGTGAAATCTAAAAACATTACTTATTTCTATAGCCAATACATGTAATTAAAATTTCAAAGAGTAAATTAAAAAGTAACATGGATCCAAAGAGGAAAGCTAAGGCAATATGTGTTATGTACATCATTATGTACTATATAACTAATTTATTAAAAAGAATTATTATTTGATAATTTAGTAAATCAGGTTAAATGTCTACCGCGACAGTCTAGAAAAACTTAAAGGTTATTCTCAAGTCTGTGAAAGTTGGTCAACTCAGCTATATTATAACCCTGTATTCAAGTAAGGATCTAACAAGTGCGACATACAAAGAACAAATACATTGTACAGATCTGAAGAGCCTGGTTTTATGTTTTATAAAACCTAAAACTTTAATAGTTTTACCAACTGTAAAATCAATATGATGATTAATAGAAAGGTTAGATGAATTATAAATTACAAGATCTTTAATAAGAGAAACTTGCTGTAATAACGAACCACAAAGTTGGTAGGAGTAAAGAGTAGGATTTCTAGATCTAGAAAAAGAGATAACACTACATTTGCTTAAATTAAGAGAGATGCTTAATTGAGATACCCATAAACTAAATTGAACAAGTTCTTCTTGTAATATAAAGCTACCTGCTTGAGACTCAATTTTATAAAATATTTTGATGTCATCAGTGTAGAGGAGGAATTGAGCTTTCATGATGTACCTAGAGATAGAGTGGACAAAAAGGCAGAATAAGAGTGAACTTAAATGCCCACCCTGAGATATTTTAAATGGAACATCAATAAAATTCAATGAAACACCATTAAATTTAACAAACTGCTTTTGGTCAGTAAGATAAAATTGAATCTATGACAATAGAGACAAGAATATATTAGACAATAGAGACAATAATCACTAATTTCAATGAGATCAAATTCTTTGATAAGTAGAAAATGATCAAGAGTGTCAAAGGCTTTTGAAAAGTCAGTTAGAATTACATCAACCTGTTGACCTTTACCAAAAAAATCAAGAATAAAAGAGGAGAAAGATACACTGCGAGAAATAGTAAATTTCCCGACGAAAACCATATTGCTGAGATATGAGAATTCGGGTTTGGGTGGAGGGGAAGAGGTTACCAACAATGGTGACAAGTATAAACCCTTTAAAATAATGCGAATTTTCAAAAATGCTAAGTATAAAGTACCATCTAGAGCAGAAAATCGATTCAAAAAGTAGATGATCGAGGCTTTTGGTTCAGTATTTCTATACATAAAAGTGTTTACAGACCAAAAAAAAAAAATAAGCATCATTGTAAATTCATTAGCTTTTTTGCTCTGTTGAGAATCTAAAAGATAGTTTCCAAGTGTTTTTTCTCTAATTTTGAATAGTTTTTCCCAAATTCTGAGAAAACAACTGAAAATTTTGAATATTGATTTCTTAAAGTATCATTTAGAGCCAAATCTGACTTAAAAAAGTTGCTGGTCAAGACTTTAGGACAAGTATTCCTATATGAAAAGGTGTTCACAGAAATAAAATAAAAATAAATAATAAATTTCATTATAAAAACACTAGCTACTTTGTTACGCTCAGAATCTAAAATGTCAAAAAATAATATCAAACATTTAAAAAAAACCCATAACTTAGCCTTTTTTTTTTAACATAGGAACTTGATTGGACCATTAAAATCAAAAAGATAATAAGAGTAAAAATTATTCCTGAAAAAAAGTGGGGGTTACAATTTAACACGTTAGCTGCCACAAGACAGCCGGCGACCTAATACGGTAATGTTATTGTCGGGCCATGGGAAAAACGCTGGTGTTTTACTGTGGTGTTCCTATGTTTATTTTGGGATTGAAGAAACATAAACAAATTTTGAAAACAATATTATAATATACTATACGTCAATATTACGATAACAATTTAAAAATAGATGGGTCGCCGGCGGACAAGTGGCATGGTGATGATTCAATATCTACGTGACATATATTTGTATATTTGTATATTTGATCCGTTATTTTTTTATACGAATTTTTTTTTCAATTGGTAGTATATTTTTTTTTCATTCAAACAGATATAAACATTTTTTTTCCAAAAGTATTAGCATTTTTTTTCTTATTTTATTAATAGTATAAACATTTTATTTTCATAGTATTAGAGAGTAAAAGACAAGAATATAATAAGATTATTTTGTATGTTTTAATTACAAATTTAAAATATGCTTAAAAGACATTAAAATGATACAAAATTTTTCGTATTTTTTTTAAAATATTCATTTTTTTCTCCTCTATGCCATGGTGTTATTTTTGAGTCTTTATCTCTACGCCAGAGTAAAATAAAACGTATTGAATACAATGGGTCATTTAGACAGCCGGCGCCCTAATTGGCCCGTAAAGAAATATCCGATTTAGGTCGCCGGCAACCTAAATGGCTCTACAATATTATACATATGTTAGGTCGCCGGCTGGCTCATGGCAGCTAACGTGTTAAAAAAAAGTTGTTATACACATTGTGTGAAATTAAATGGTAAGAAAATAATTAAATAGTGTAAAACAAAGTTTGTTTAAGTACCCAAAAAATTAGAATTCAAATACATTTAATTTGTGTGCAGAGTGATAGAGTGTTTCCAATTAACGGTTACACACTATAATATTGTATTGTTTATATATTATTTATACAATTTGATTTTTTGATTTTTAGGAGTGCAGATGATTTTCAACAGTTACAAAAATTATTTTCACATAATTTAACTGTTACTCAATTAGCTTTTTCACCAGACAGTGAAAAACTTTTATCTGTCTCACGTGATCGTACTTGGTCATTATTTGAATACAATTTGCATACTAACACGTTTGTTGTCAAATGTAAATCAGACAAACATACTGGTATTCATGCGAGAATAATATGGTGTTGTGCCTGGACCCATGATTCTGAATATTTTATTACTGGGTCTAGAGATGGAAAATTAGTAATATGGGGTCAAAATGATCAAAGTGTTAACAACAAAATACCTTATTGTGCAAAGACTGATCCTCTAGTAGAACCAAAAAAGAGTTTTACAGCTGTAGCTTTTGCTCCAAAATTAATTGATAAGAATTTAAATTATTTATTAGCTGTTGGTACTGATTGTGGAAATATTACTTTATACAAATGGAACTATAAAGAAAAATCTGTAGTATCTTGGTTTAAAGTTGCTGATTTTAGCAAAGAGTATCCTTTTTTTGTTACTTCACAGTGCTTACTTATTACTTGTAACTAATTAAACAATTAATAATATAATACATAATTTCTTAATTTAAAAAATTGATACTTTATTTATAATAAAATTATTATATTATTTTTATTAATAAAGTTAATTTATGTATTTTTTTCCTTAAATTTACTACATTTATAGATTTGGACATCATTTAACAGTGAAGAAAATTCTATTTCAACCATTACTTTGTAAAACTGATATAAGATACAGAGAAGGTATTTTGCAGATGGCGTCTTGTGGAGCAGATATGATGGTTAGAATTTATGACATATTTTTCAAAGATATGTTATGATTGTATTGATTTTATATTAAAAAATTGTTAATTATATAATAATTGAAGATATTTTGATTTCAATATAAATTTCTGTTTAAATATATTGCCAGTATTTCAAGTATTAGCTTCTTAAACAATGTATCTAAGAAAAGTGGTTTATTATAAAAGCATAAATAATATAAATGACTTAGTTTAGTAACCAACTTACACTAGCAATAAACATGTTCAAACAAAGCATGTCGAAAATAGAGGTAAATTTCAATAAAATCATACAATATTAGGTATTGTCATTTTGATAATAATGTATTTTGTGATAACACTTTATAGGAAGTATATATTTGCTTTTTAGCATGGCTATAGTAGTATATTCAGGGGTGTATTGGTAAAAAATATCTTGGGTATACGCCATCTTTACAATATAAATAACCTGAAAATGTTTTTTTCAATTATACTTAAAAACAAGTATACTATCTGTAATTTAGTAATCTTAGTTCACTGAATTTTTTTTTCCTGTGTTTAATCTATATACTAGAATAGAACCACTTTTGCATTATTTGACCCGACATCATATTTACTATTTATTTATGTTTTCCAATATATTATATCTACTATTAACACTAAATATACATTTTAATTATGCCATGGCTACTAACTTTTAATTTCAAAAAATATACAATTAATTTTGCCAATATATAGCTAAAAACTCTGGAATTCAGTTCAAAATTGTAAAATTATTAAAGAAAATTAAAAAAAAGTGTATACTTCGCTCGTCGGGGTGTTCTTTGCATGTTGGATGCAGTGGATATTTTAAGGAATTTTCATTGGGCGACACTACAAAAAGATTTAAATTCTACACGACATGGAAAAAATCAATATTGAATCCATAGGCACAATTAGGGGAGAGAGCGTAAAGGGGCTAAACCCCCTCAAACCTACTCGTAGCTTCACCCAGATTTTTTGAAAATCACATTACACTTTATAAGCTTTATACTTTACAGTTTACATATATTTATACAAAATAACTATGTACTCATAAACTCTTACTCTTATAAATATGTCTCATCAAAATAATATTTAGGTGAACAAAAACTATTATCCAAATAATATTATTATACGACATCTATAAAAAAATTTCCAAAAAGCAAGAATTTTCACTTTAGAAATTTTCCACTTAAATCACTAATATATAATATGTGGATGCATATCTAAGGAAATTGTTTTTCTCTAGGTATAACCCTCCAACAGGCCTTAAAGTCACTAGGTATGTAATTATATATTTTAGACAAAATTAATATTATTAGGGTTGCCAGTATTTTAATAAAATGTCCCGTTGTCCCATCAACTCTCTTCGGGACACCAAAATGTCCTGTTTTTCAAAAAATTACTTATATAATAAATTTTTAATATCCCTTTGACCTTTAGAATATCAGTCAATATTAAAGGATATTCATTCTTCTAATGAATATTATACACCATGTTCATGAACTTCAACAACCAATAATTAGTCTTATAAGGTTACTCGTATTTTTATAAAATTAATGTGAGTGGCTATAATAGCTAGATTTTGCCAAAAGAAGATAAAGTTGTTTTTTTTTTTAATTCATTAAGTTTAAAAATGTTATGTTTATACTATTTAATATACGTTAGTTATTAACCTATCCTGTTGAAATATTAATCAAATATAATAAAATATTGATATAGAAATTAACAATAAAGATTTTATTTAAAAAGGATCAGTTGTTTGGACGGAAGGAGGAATAGACATAATTCATTTTTTTTGTGCCGTATTTTGAATTTTGGAATCTGGCAACCCTAAATATTATGTATGACAAAACTATATTGAATCCAGTTATGAAATAATTAGATTCTATAAGTAAACATATTTTACTTACCTAAAAGATTAAAGAAGTTCAAAATAAAATAAAAATTCAGCTAATAGCTATTAAAATAAATTTGAAAACAATGCATATTGAATGTGTAGATAATGGAAAAGATATATTTTCGTTTTTTATTGGGAATGTTCACACCATAGATATACAAAATTATACATATATTGTTCACACAGTTTTCCATGATAATCGGAAGAAAATCTCTATAATACTATTATCAACATAATTTTATTCTTATTACATAATATGAATTTATTATCATCGTCAAGTTGAAATAATCAAACGAAAATAATATTGAAATACAAAAATTTACAATTGAATAAAATTATATATTTTCAAACATGGTAATTTTAGAAAAAATTCTTTGTCACACAGTATTCAAATACATCTACTAGGCGACAAAAAGTTTTTACTGGGTGACATTTTTGTTATAACAGAACGTTGTACCACTACGCCACACTTCGTATTATATATAAAATTGAATTATGAGGTATGTATTTAGTATAATAACCGAAAATATTGAATTTTCAAAATAGAATGAAATACTCGTAATTAGAAAACCATTTTTGGACGTGGATTTTAATTCACACCATCGTATTCAGCTTCGAAAATACATAAAATGCATTAAAACATTATCAACCTTTAGTAACAATTTATAACCTATAGATATTTCGTAATATCTGTCTGTATTTTCTCCGATTTTTTTTCAATCAAACTCTTGTAAAATGTTTAATTATTCGTCCATAAGAAATTTTACTTTACCAAAATATTCGCAATGAAATTCTCTATCTATTTATCAAATTTCAAGACAATCGGTTTGGCCAATTTTCTTTTACGTATGTTAAGTGCATAATTTTAGATAAAACTAATGAATTTCATCAAAATTCTAACTTCAAACGGGTATAAAAAAAAAAGTTGACTAATGATTTTCACGATTTTTTCAGGTCAATTAGACATATATGTCAGCGAGATCATATTAAATTTTTAAGTCTTGATATCAAAAATTATATTACATAAAAAATGAGAAATTTTCAAAATGCTGTACTCAAAATTTATCAAATTTTTTTGAAATATTCTAATAACTATTTTTAGTAGTTGGTGAAAATTTCTAGTCTTTTAACGACCAACGGTGAGTTAATTACGAAGAGAACATTTCACCCATGTGGTCTATATATTTCAATTATTACTATAAGGGGTTACCAAAATCTAAAAATCTGATATTCGTAGTATAAAAAAACGGAAATCTATATTATACTGGCAGCCAGGCCCGGGAGTTACTGAGTTTAACTCGGTAGGCCGTGCATTATTTGGGCCGATTGTGTATTATGTGACAAAATATACAAGAATTTGGTGAAATTTGGAAGATTTTTGGCCGTTACATTCTATAGTAAATCAAAACAGTTTTTTCAAAGGGTCAGATACTCTTTTTGGGCTGGTTAAAATCCTAATACTCTGTAAGCCGAGACCTTGCCTGTCCGATGTTGCTGGCATTCGTGGTAAACGAAAAGGTCGATTTTGGCGGAAAACATACCAGTTTGGCTATGATGAGCTGTGAGGAGGAGGCATATGGCAATAGCACAGAGTACTCTGTGGCAATAGTTCGTCAGTTTAATCACAGAACCAAAAGGAAGACTTCCTAAAAATCGTCGGCCATTTTGATTTCGCTACAGGTAGGACCTTTCTTCCCTTGCTTTTTTAAATTTATAGTCACATTGCCTCAGAAAAAAAAAAATAGCAATGTTCTTGTGGTTCAAAAATCTTGGCTTTGATGTGGTTTATGTATAATGCACCTTTATTATTCATTCACGGTATTTTGCTGGCATTTGGATAAAAATTATTACAGAATAATGGAAACTTCCTACTGTTGATCCTACCTGTAGCGATTTCAAAATGGCCGAAAAATTTTCTAGATGTCGGCAGTTTTCCTTTTGGTTGTTCTTCTGTGGTTTAATCATTAGTTTAACAATAATTGATATTGCTATCTATTAATTACTATTAATTTAGTAATTTTTTCGATATATAAAAGAAATTTTCAAAGATAAATATATTTAACTGAAATAAATTATATATTATATCTACATATATAGTATAAATAATATTTATTTTATTATATATCTATTATTACGTTATAAAAATAATTTATGTACCCAGCTTGATCATATACCCACCGTATACCTATGAGGTAATATTTTATTTTGCGTTTATGCATTTTGTTACAAATATTGTTATGAGTATACAGCGTATACCCTTCACTATACTCCTGGTTATAATATCTATATCTGAGGTTATTAATAGTTATTACATTAAAAAACGCGGGGGTTTAGTTATTACCATTAGTCTTTGGGAAAGCTAGTATTACACATTTGGAAGACACAAGCGACCCGGTGAAATCATTGTACTTTCCAGTACATTCTATCTTAGTCCGTGGTTATAAATTATTTGTCTAGATCAGCGTTTCCCAAACTATGGTCCGCGAACCTCTAGGGGTCCGCAATCATAAATTAAAAATACACATAGTAAATACCTATCTATAAAAACAAAAATACTGATGTACTTGTAATATTCATATTATCCATTAATTAACATTTTAATCATCTTCATCCAACTGCTCACCTTAACATATAAAATATAATGATAAGTTAAATCATAGGTTTAATTACGAAGGTGCATTTGCACCCCCTGTAATTATGTAGTGGGTGCAAAGATATACTTTTGCACCTGCAAAATCTTATGATACAATTAAAATTTGATTAATGTACTTGAATCGTGAATGTTAGAGAATGAACGCCAAGCACAATTGGACAAAATCCTATTATTCAGGAAAAAGAGTTGAAATTTTCCATTCCTTCTCTTTTACATTTTATCTATTAAAAAAGATAAATGACAATGAAAAAGAAAAATTTAAAAATAAAATTCATTATAATATTGAAAATCAATTAGTGCCGAATTACCATGTACAAATCTAAAGATCTAAAGCCAAACGTAACAATAAAATCATATATATTAATATTACACTTACTTAATACCTATGTATAATATGTGTATAATACTGTAATATAAAATTAACATTTATATTATAAACATAATGATATTATTTTATCAGTTTTCTGTCATTGCACTGCTGTATTGATATGGGTTTTCTTCTTTTTTTTTTTATTATAATATGGAGCAAATATAGGAACTCGTTTATTTTCTAAAGGAACGACCATAGGCTAATTCCATTTTTTTTTTTCTTAAAAAAAAAGGAAAGGTACAAATTCCTTTTAAAAAGGAACAAAACAAACACCGAAAAAACATATATTAAAACAAAAATGGGCCAAAAGTCTGAGTTGTTTAGCTTTATTAGAAATTGAAACAGATTTTATTGATAAAGAAAAGTTATTAACATATTTAAAAGAAGGTAATCGTATTGTATCCAAGTGTCGCACGTCACTTAGATTTGGCATAAATATTAATATTGATATAGGTAAACAAAAAAAATTGTATGTAGTTTTAATTTTCATTCGTAGTTTTGTAAGTTTTTAAAATTTATATAAAAAATAGAATTTTACCAATGTGTAAAAATTTCTTCAATCAGTCCTGCCCGCTGCCAACTTCTTTTTTCACCTGCTGAAATTTTACGAAATTACGCCTACGAGTTAAATGAAATGTAAAATAAAGTTCTCAGATTAACTCACTCGATGCGGTATAGCCCATTAGCCAGAGTATAAATTTGATCTGGCAAAACATAACGCTTATTATTGTAACAGTTTAGAGCTAGTTTTTCGGATGATATTGTATACATTTTGTGTTTATACGATTTGAATGATCGCATCTCTATAAATGGTGTATAATCTTTTGATATGATGTTGCCATCGAGATCTTTGAACAGGCATATTTTGTGGTCTTCTAAACTCATACAACAAGCTACTGTATGAGCTACCTTTAGTTTTTATGTGCTCTTTACCGACCAAGTTGTATCCGTAGGATTTGGATCGTAGAGTGACATTTTACCAAATAGACACCGACCCGGTCTTATCTGAGAAGCGTCTTAGTTTTTTCTTACGTATTGAGGTATAACAATATAACATGGATGGTTGGTCGGGAAGTTTGAAGTGTCCAACTTTTCTAAATACCCAGGCTTGTCCATGATATCTTGATGAAAGTCATGAGTTCTTATAAGATATATGAGAGAATCTGAAACAATAGAAATTAGTACAATGTAATTAAAAGTAATATTTTATAATATATTTATACCTGTATCCATATAATAAAGTTCTATTTGATCATCATAAAACCTATGAAACATCGCTTGCAGAACGCTATATGTGATCTATGTCTTGTTATCTGACTTTGGACCAATCTTGAAAAATTGGATATATAACAATAATGATTATTTCCGGTATTTCGGGTCTTTAATCGATAATACGAGGGTTGTTCAGAAAGTAGGTTACGTTTTGGAATAAAAAAAAATCCAAGTACAAGAGAAAAATTTTAACATATATATTTGAAAGAGGGAACAAAATATTACTTCTCTACATAATCACCAAACAAATTAAGGCATTTATCATAGCGGTAAACCAATTTAGAAATTCCATCATCATAAAAGTCTGCCGCTTGAAACGTCAACCAGTCAGTCACGCCCGCCCGCAATTCTGAAAGGTGTAATCCTCAGTCTTCAATATATTTTCCAATTGTCTATTGCTTTGTTGGAGAAAGTTTGTATAATCAAATATTTTGCTCACATTTTTTTTATAATAAGTCTTGCACAAATTATTAAATGCGGAGCAGTATAATACAAATCCTGTAGTGTTTATGGATTCTAAACACGTACATTTTTTCAACCTCGAAATATTACGTTGTTCATAATTATTCAATGCATTCACACAGCTCATCTTCATAATTATCTAATGCATTCAAGCACAGCTTATCATAACTATCTGCAATATATATATATAACATATTATAATAATATATTACATACTTACATACACCTGCATACTCGTATAAATATCGAAATAAAATAATCTTACCCTTATTATCATGCACGCAAGCGATATGGTTCGTTGACATAGCGATTGATGTACTGGGTACGTGGACATTAGGTATACAACCGTCATTACAATCTGTTTCAATAAATTTTATGAAAATAAATATATATATATATATGTATAAAAAAGATAGACTTACCTAAAGCTCTGGCATCGAATTCAAAATATGGACCAGGTAAATTTGAATCCATCGGTGGTATCGGTTGAAAATTATCTACGGGTGTACTAATTTTAAAAATAACGAATTGTATGACAAAATAAGTAAGACTTACCCCAAGGTCCGGCGTCATTCAACTGATCGATTCTGTCAACGTATAAAATAGTTATGAAGTAAAACATGAAATCACACACACCATCGTTAAAATCTAAAATATTTAAAAAAATATATTTTCCGAAAAGTAGCCAATTACGCAGATCTGTATGCTTCCGCGCTAGTCAACTGAATAAGTATGGCCCCGCTGGGACATCGAACGTGTAAATGCTTTGTACTGTATACGAAATATCTCATTTTGTATTTGGATCTAAAATACACTGTAATAATTAGAATAAAATAAAAATGAGAAAAAATAAAAACTCACTAATGGCACAACTAGAATGTTGCTTAGATTATCTTCTTCTAAAAATATTAAGCTGATCAGCTCCGGTTCGATGATCAAACACACGTGAAATCTCTCTATACCATAAAAGATATGATTCCACTTCCTCATCACTATTTTCCCAATTCATTCTTAAAGTGAGAAATCGGGTATGTAGGGCTAGTAGAATGTAATAGTCCCTTCAAAATGAATAACGCGTGTTATTATTTCTTTTAATTATATGAAGAGTAATTTAATGAATAAATATTTTTTTAATTTACTTATCTAGTATTATATTTTCTTCTACTTCTACTAATGCCGGGTTTACACGCTGCATAGTACTTGTCATTACTTGTCATATTACTTTTTTATAGTACTTGTCACTCGCACTATTACTATCTAGTATTGTTCACACGTGAATACCCATTACCCAGTAGCAAGTAAGTAGTAGCAGTGTAGCACTAAAATCGGACGGTCACACGTTGCGAGTGCAATAGCGAGTAGAGTAGAGTCGTGGAGGGGGTAGCTACTTGTCATTAGTAAATAGAACGGCGTTCTATTCACTCGCACTCGCGGTTTTACTAATACTAAGCACTACTCATACCTGTTTACACGTGTTAACGTGTGGTATTAGTGTGAGTGACAAGTACTAATGACAAGTACTACGCATCGTGTAAACCCGGCTTTAATAATTGTTGTTGTTGCTGTTCTTCTTCTTCTGTTCTGACGTAACCACGTAACTAATATTAAAAAAAAATAATAATAATATTAGTATTATCAGGGGACGGCTGATCAAATTAAATAATAGGCAATACTTAAAGCGATCCTCATTTTCATCTTTACGTCCCATCTATGATGGGGCAATAAAGCTTGTAATTAAAAAAATAACGAAAAATATTTCTTGATGTAAAATAAAACAGTAGTGCGTATAACTCTATAATTCTATTCAAACTCTTGATTAGAATCACGCATGGACATATAATAGATAGACCGCGCATTAGTGAAATATATTGAAACATACATAATGTGCGAGAGAAAGAGCCTCTTAGTTGACTTTTTCAATGAGGTTATAAGCAATTTTATAACACTCCCTGGTAATAATTGAGATAGGAAAACTGATAAGATTCATTCCAATCATTATTATACATTTTAGATTCTGAATGAAGTGAAGAAGCTAGTGTTCTTACAATGATGTTTTTTTTTTTCTGTGTACAATTTTTCGTATAGAAATACTTGTCCAAAAGTTTCGATCAATAACTTTTTGAAACCGGATTTGCCTCTAGATTGTACTTTAGAGAGGTAATTTTTTGAATTTCTCAATTCTTCAATTTTTTTTTTGGAA
>JAIPRM010001631.1:0-36256 GCA_025469315.1 Stegophylla sp. TES_Ste_2020
GGTAATTTTTTCCAAAAAAAAAAAAAAAATAATTGAAGAATTGAGAAATTAAAAAAATAACCTCTCTAAAGTACAATCTAGCAAATCCGGTTTCAAAAAGTTATTGATTGAAACTTTTGGACAAGTATTTCTATACGAAAAGTTGTACACAGAAAAAAAAAATAAACATCATTGAAAAAACACTAGCTTATTCACTTCGTTCAGAATCTCCATTGAAGAAATGATTTATCGTTTCTTTAAAATTAAATTCACCCGTCAAGAGAATCCCACCCGTCGTTCAAAGTGTGTCCGCTTTTTATTTTTTTTTTGTAGGTACTATTCGAATACTTTTTAAAAATAAATCAAATTACAGTAGTTTTACTGTATGTAGAAAAACACAAAAATAGTATTTGACCCGAATCACAACTTTTTTGCCACTGCATTTTAAAAATAATTATTAACGCATTTCGTGTGACGAGCGATGAGTATTCGCCGGTTTGTGACAATGCCCAAAGTAATGAAGCGGGTGACGACGACAACGGTGCACGTCCGTTTTGTGTCAGGCTCGCGTTGCAGCAAACATGACGAGCCCCCGCGAGCGAACGGGACCGACGCGCGACGCACAATTGTCTGTTAAATTTATCTTAGCACGCCAAAATCGCCGATTTTTAATTTTAAAAACGTTATTATTTTTACAATTGTTCAGAATCGATTTATTGAAGAAATTATTTATCGTTTTTTTAATATTCAATACACCCGTCAAGAGAATCCCACCCGACGTGCGAAGAACACCCCAACGAGCGAAGTACACACTTTTTTTTCAGCGCTGTTCTTGTGATCTAATAGTCTAGTCAAAAAGTTGTTCACAGAAAAAAAAAATGAAAAAAAATAAAAATATAAAAAATAAAAAAAATAAACATCATTGTAACTTTTCTAACTATTCAGAATTTAAAATATGCACGAAAAAATTATAAAATATACATGAAAAAATGTGAAATATGCAAAAAAAAAAAAAATATTTATTTATTTATTAATATGCTCGAAAACAAATTCTAAAAACTTATATTTAAAATAAATTTTAAAATAACAATAAATAATCATAAAAAATAATATTGAGTTTTATATGATTCACGTTTTCAGTGTTATTTGAGTTGTGTTATGTAACATTATTTAAAACAATTTGGTTAAAAATGAAAAAAAAATATTATTTTTTTTTTTTTAGAAAATATCAAATTTGCATATAAATATGTGAAATACAATGAAAATCGACGAAATATGCACTTTTTCTCTAAAATAAACGAAATATGCATTTTTAATTTGCAATTTTTAAACTCTACATTGTATAGTTCGGATTTCCAGCTTGGTCTGCAATAAATCGAGAGCATAAAGAACAATATGCAATTCCTATAACTTCCAAACCCAACTGATAACAGTGCTTATTATGAAAATTTGATAATTTACATGAATAACGAATTGTTCTCGGCTGATTTTGTTATAAAAAAAAAAAAAAAATGTTAAACATATTGAAAATTACTGTAATTGTGTATTAAATGAAGCTCCACTCAGAATCGTTTTATTCAAAACATTATTTATCGTTTCTTTAAAATTCAACACACCCGCTATGGGTATTCTACACGAGATGAGAAGAACACCCAAGGTGTGAATTGCATTTTTTTTTTTTTTTTTATTTAAAAAAAAAAAACATTTCTTTTCAGATATTTTAATTTTTTATAAACGAAATTAAAAAGCCGAACATACTTCGCACGACGAGTGGGATTCTCTTGACGGGTGTATTGAAATTTAAAGAAACGATAAATAATTTCTTCAATAAAACGATTCTGAACGAGAGACGTTGATAATATAAAAAATAAATGAGAAAAAAAATGTTAGAAAAATTTCCAAAATTTTTTTTTCAAATTTCCGAAATTTTCTTGCGCCAAAATCTTTCTAATATTATTTTCTATCTATGTTTAAAAATTTTCATATATTTCGGATCAAGTGGTTTCCGAGTAGTTTTTGTCAAATTTTCGGTAGTTTTTTCCAAAAAAAAAAATTAAAGAATTGAGAAATTCAAAAAATGACCTCTTTAAAGTACAATTTAGAGGCAAATCCGGTTTCAAAAAGTTATTGATCGAAACTTTTAGACAAGTTTTTCTATACGAAAAGTTGTACACAGAAAAAAATAAACATCATTGTAAAAACACTAGCTTCTTCACTTCGTTCAGAATCTAAAATAAAAACTTGTTTATCACGAACAACAATTTAACACATAGTGATAAACAAATATATTATATGTATCTAAATATCTTTAATATCGAATAAAATTGTATATATATATCTATTCGAATTTATCCAAAAAATAACCAAGTATAGGTGTCTGAAAATGTATAGGTACTAGTCTCAAAGCTAGAAAACATTTTGAAATCTCTCGCATTTTTACTGAAATAATCCAATATATATATATATATATATAATATATGAAAATATATTCTTGAATATTAACCATAAGCTAAAATATCCAGAAATATCCTCCGAGGTCAAAAAATACGCATGCGTTTTTTTGAGTGATTTTAAAGTCATAAACGTCCCAAAACCGTTTTTGACATATATTATTATTATTACTATTCGCCCTTACGTATTTTATTCATGATTTGTCGCAGCGCACGCGTTTCAGAAATTTTCTAAAAATCTACGGTACCATGTGACGAAAAACCATACCTTCACCACGCCGCTCCTCGTCGCTCCGCATCTCCTGCAAGTACTCGTTTTTCTTGTTCGCGTACGCTCGTTTGATTTCCATCAGTTCGGCCTTTAATCGGGCGAGTCTACTCGATTTCACGCCCCCGCCGCCACCATGAAGATCTTCGGTACTCGCCACTCCGCCGTTGTTCTCCGGCGCGGTGTAAGCCGACCGCGGTGGCCGGCGAACTGTGCCCGTGGACCACTGCAGCATCGCGCCCGCTTCCGCTCCCACGTCGATCCGCTTGCCGGCCTCGGCCCGTGCCGGAGGAACACGGTCGACCCGCGGTGGTCCCGATGACGCCGTCCACGAGTACTCGTCGCGATCCGCAGAGGCCAATGAGCCGAGTGGCGATGGACCCTGTTTCGCCCCGGATTTCGCGCGACCATTGACCGCCGACTGACCGGTCGCCGCTGGACTGCTGCTCCACGTATACTCATCTTCCGGCCGTCTACAGTAATCGCAAACGCACGCGTTTCTCGTCGTTTCCGCGGAATTATAATTATTCTCCATTTCACTTTAAATATTTTTATCTTGTTTTTAAAAACTGCGTTAAAAGTTTTTAAAATTTTACCAAATTTCGTCCGGGTTAAAATTTGATAAAATTTGACGTCCGCGGCGAAAATGATTTTGCGAACGAAATAAATGTCGTGCTTTCAAATATATCTAATGTCTATTAATTAAATTGTTAATAGCGATTAACACGGACCGTGTTACGCAGACAACGATTTATTTTAGCCAGATGTCATATATTTTATGTTGTTTGCAAACGATTTTACAACGACTATTATTTATTTATTTTTTGGAAACGATTTTGCGTTCAGAAACACTCGTCCATATAGAATGTCGATCAGCTATATTTTAGAATGGAAATCACACCCAGCTGATACGATTTATATCGAGCTTAAATCGTATACGATTTCATTAAATAAAAATAAAGTAAAGTAGAGTAAAGGAAAGACAAGTAAAGTGAAGTACATAATATTAGGAAACATATTTTGCACCACGAGTATTCTTCGCTCATCGTATCAGATACTCATGGTGGGTGTGTTCAAATGTTGAGTATTTTTGTTCTTTATACATATTATTAATTTTCTTCGTTTAGAATCATATATTATTTGTAGAAACGGTATTGAAAGAAAATTCACAATAATTTTCATTTTGATTTTACTTGACTTTTTTTTAATTAATGTTTATTATAGATTTTTTTTTTTATCTAAGTTAATATTTAAATATTGAATGAAAAACGTTTACTTCAAAAAATATACATAGTGTATGATTAAATGTAATACCATTACCATTTAACCATTTCCAACAAATTTACATATTGTATGTAAGATATAAATATAATACAATGCTCCGAGTACAGCATGTAATATATTTTTATTAATAATAACAATAATCCAATGTATATAATAATATACAATCAATAATATCAATAAAATAGTATAAATATAAATTTTTATAACTTGTTATATATTCTGTGGAATGTAGAATAAGTAATTCAGTAGGTACTGAATTAGAATATACTATATTAAGTCAACAGCGACCTATCCAGTGGGTAGATAAGGAGGTGGACAGCTACTTATTCCTCAAACAAAAATTCAGGAAATTCTAAATTTTTATGTAGTTAATAATTATAAATTATATAAAATACAAATGTGCCATACCGCATACGTTGTTTCCATAACCAAACCATATCAAATAATGACTAAACGTTTTTAACGTCTTGTCTATAAGTTATATGGTATGGAACTTTACTCATCAGCTCTCTCCAAAAAAAAAAATCTTGGATATGAAACAAGCTTCAGTTTAATATCTTCTGATTTCTGATATTGATTTTTGTGAACTAATCCATTTATATGACTATTCTAATAACAAGTATTAAAACCACTGTCAGGTTTAAGTGACCTCCGTACTAATTGGGCCTGGTTTAATGAGGTTTTACTCTAATTACTTATTTAAATATTTTATTCATAAATATTTATTCATTATAAAATATTATAATAATTAGCAAATTTTTGTATTTTTATTTCATCATCCGGTTCGGGTAATTTATCGATTTTGTTATTGGTCTAATTTATCGTAAAATCAATGCGGATAAAAATACTGGACAAGTCTCACTATAGTATAATAGGGCAGAATCATCTGCAATACGACTCTATAAGTAGTGATTAAAATCATTGTTTATCATTGAAAAAAATGTTCACTAAAAGACGTCCAACTTATTATATTATGTAATACATCAAGTATTACATTATTAATAATCATTGTTGCTTGATATAATATATTAACACTTATTATGGCCAATAGTCGACGGTACGTATACCGTACGTATTTTTAACGTGGCGTATACGGACTATACAAATGTGATGAATTATGTATTATCAAAAACTGTTTTCTATGTTTTATAGCAACTATAAAATATAATGAACCCAAATAGATAGGTATACCATAATCAGTACAATAATATAAAATATAAAAAAATACACACATTATTATACTATTATTTTTCGTAAATATAAAGGAATTAATTTTCCAATTTTTTTTTTTTTTTTTTTGTATACATTTGATTTATTTTTTAAACAAAACACTACAAAATTTGCCGCCCTAGGCAGCTGTCTACAGTGCCTAATGGGAAATACGCCTCTGAATACATGACTACTCTACACCATGACATCCCAGTCTTCTTTGATCATGTCAGCCCCCTTTTCACCGATCATAATCGTCGGAGCGTTGGTGTACAGAGTAAATACATATAGAGAAAAATACATATTACTATTATATTATAATTTTATAAGTGAAATAAATGTTCAAAATATCCTGTTCACACTTTAAATCACTTTGACATTCAGATGTATCTCAATGCTCGAATATATTATCTTATAGCCAATAAAGTTTTTGTTATTTTATTTTTATTTTGGTCGCCCTCTTTCTTTATTTAAAAGCTACCAAACATTTTCATTGCCCTGTAAAAAAAACCATATTTTTCCACGAAAGAAATCCAGAAACGAAAACCCTTGTCCTTCATTAAGTTTGTGTAGCGAGGTGAAAAAATAATTTTATCAGTCAAGACGCTCTAAATACATTTCCCCTTTTATACAAACTTCATGAAAGTAAAAAAAAAAAGAAAAACAAAATTTACACTTCAAAAAAACGTATAATAAGTATTCTTATATAATGAGAAATAACTTAACGGTGATAGTTAAAGTTCATTTTATTAATTTTTATAGACTTTGTAGTACACAAAAAAAAAACACTAAAACATTAAAATGCAAATCAAACAGCCGTCATAATGTTATAAACCTTTATAAAACAATATTATAGTAGATATAATTTAAACGTAAATATTGAGACATTTACAATAGGTAAATAAATTATTTAATCCGTTATCAAATCATAAACTACATATTCGGTGATTCACATACGTTTGTATTATGTTCACACACATTTGTAGCTACTGAATACACTAAAATAAATAAGTAAATAAATAGAGATATGCAATTTCGAGCAACCCCAAAGAAAAATGGTAAAAAGTGCTTAAAATTAAAAAAAAAAAAAATTATGTTTTTTTATAAACTGTGTTCATTCAAAATAACATGATACCTATTTATAGTTGAAGAAAAATGTTTTCATTACTCTGTAGTCCTCTAACAAACATGCGGTGTATACACAGATTAGACCTCCATAGTATGATATAAAGTTTCTTTAATAATAATAATAATAATAATACTAATAGTAATTATAATTATATTGTTATTATTCTTTATTACTATTATCGTTGTATATTTATATTCACGATACAAGTTAGACTAGACCACGTGAAAAGGAGTTATGTTTACAAGGTAGGCGTTCGAAAATGTCTAAATAACAGTCGCGCACGACAGTTGCGCTGAAGATCAAGACAATGACGAGAGGGGGGGAGGTAAATATAATATAATATTAATAATTAACAGAGTTATGTAAAAACAATAATTATACAAATTGTATGTATATAAATAATTATTAAAATATTAACACGGAAATATAGTTCAAAGAAATAATACGCATTGATCGGATATTACGATCACAGTAAGGGCAGACGTGACGTGTCAATGACAGAGGGATTAGATTTGATGTCGTTTGTGATGGGAATGCACTTGGCGGTACCGCTAACTTCCGCATTGTATTTCAGCTCCATTGCTTTCGTTATCACTTTGGTATTATCGTTGCATAAAACTGGATTACCTGCGAAAAAAATTACTTATATATGTATTAATATGATATATATATATATATGTTACACCCCGTTTGTGGAGTTTACTATTTCATGTAATGGCAGAGTTCATGAAATGTACAATCGACGTGGTAATTTCATGAATTGGACAAATTTTTATCATTTTTTGCATATTTCATGAACTGGATCTACCAAAAACCGATCCAGTTCATGAATTGAACAGCAAATAGATAGGTATCAATAAATGGGTCATACGCTCACTCTAGGTAGATATATCATGTAGGGAGAACGTATGATAACCATAAATATAATTTAAACAGATTTTTATATGATTTCAAAACTATTATTTAAACGAATTTTTTTTAAATGTGCATGAATAATACTATATTTTTAAGCAATCTATTAATTAACTAATTTCATTTTTCATAAATTTCAATTATTATTTAAATGTACCTGCATTATACTACAGTTTTAAACAAACCATTGTATTTTTTTTAATAAATATATTTAATTCTTTTAATAATATGTTTGAAAACTACGATTAAAACTTTATTCATTTTTCGCGATTTTCTGTTTTATACAAAATATATTTAAAATTTATAAAATACTGTAATTTTTAAACTAATACATTTTTTTTTTTTTTTTTGTAATGGACCTACTATAGTTTTATACAGAACACAGTATTTCTTTTTTTTTAATTATTATTTTAATTTATTTTTTACACGTCTAACATAGTATATTACAATTTTTAATAAAAAATATCGATTTTTTTTTATACAAATTTATTTACATGCTTAGTTCATAAAATGTGCAAAAAATTTTAAAAATTGGCCCAGTTCATGAAATGACTATATCGAACTGAGCACAAAATTACCCATTACATGAAATGGGAAATTTCACAAATGAGATGTAACATATATATAATATTGATGGGACACCAGACACGTAATGAACAGGTTATATATCACCGATAACAAAACTACCCTTAATAAACCCTTCCAAGCCAAAATTCAACGCGCGGTATGACTTACGAGTAATAGATAATATAAACTGCGAAAATTTTAACGCCCAAAATTGTACACGAATGTGAATACTGATCGATTCCTCGTAATACTTTTGTAAAGTTTACCTAATGTTTGTCAAGCGATTCTATAATTACCGAACAAGGAATAAATATTATTACTTTGGTTTTACACTCATAATCTCACCTTCCATATAAATTCTTAGCGTGCTGTTTACACCGTGCAATTTGCATTGCGTCATTTCAACAAGCTCTTCTTGAATACTCATTATGTTGTTGTACTCAAGATCAGCGTGGCAAAGTACTGGGTATCCTTGAAAATCTTTAGACAAACTGCTTAAAACATTGTACGAGGCAATTAACGTCTCGAGAGCCGGTAAATGGATCTATGTGAAATAAAAACAATAATTATAGGATATAACTGCGATATAACGGAGAAAACAATTAATTATTCAAGTACCTGAGACGAATCAGGAAGTACGTGTAAATAGTTGTGAGATACGTCTAAAATTTTCAGATTCAATCCCGTCAAATCATACGATAATAACTCGGTGAATTTATTATGACTTATATTGAGTTTACTAAGTGTCGTTATACCAATCAGTGATCCACCTAGTGAATCCAAGTCGTTGTGATTTAACATCAAATGCTCAATTCCAGTAACTGGTTCGGTTATAATCTAAAAAAAAAAAAATGTTTAATGAAGATTAATACATTCCTATTGTAATTTCTTTTTTTTCAGTCATTTTTTCATCTTTTAGTCCAACAAAAAATTACTTCAGAATGGCCACTGAGATTATAAATTCTATTGTGCGACAAATCGACCAATTTGAGTTCTTTCAGTCCTTTGACTTCGGTAAATGAGAATTCAGTTAAATTATTATAGGATAAATTAATCTCTGAGAGTTGAATAAGCGGTAACAATGACTTGTTCAAGTTTTTGATAAAGTTATTACTTAATTCCATCACTTGAATCATCGTAGCTTCTTCGAATTCATCAGACGCCAACTACAACGAACATAATAATTATTGTATTTATGTATGTATTCGTATTCTGTGCACTTACCTCTTGTATTCTGTTACCACTTAGTTCTAGCCAGACTAATTTGTTCGACTTGGATAGTGTTTTATTAAGACTAGTCAACTGATTGGATGTACAGTAGAAAAATCGTAGCGCCTTGAGACTAGTGAGGTCTGGTGGCAAATGATCTAACATATTTGTTGACACATTGAGGAAAATAAGTTTGTCGTTATCAATTGGCAGTTCTCCGTCAAGAGATTTTATCCGGTTGTTGTTTAAATACAGCCATTCGAGGTCCTTTTGATTTCTGACCAACAAATGAAAACAATAGCGTTAAAATATTAATTTTTAACATGTAAACAATCGTGGTAAAAACGTTTTATAGTGACATTTAAACTATCATGAAAATTCGTTCGGTTTATTGGTATTGTTTGCTAACCACCGATATTTTCTTACGCATTAGTAATCTTACACATTTCAGTGGGGATCGCGAGACTTTAGTGGTGTTAACAAATTTTTCGCACTAACCGATGTCATTAGGTACTCAATATAAATGATTTCTACTATAATAATCTATTATACGAATAATAAAATAACAACGTGTTGAATATAATACGAAATCTGGACTTAAATTGAGGATCAACGATGATCGATCGTCACATTAGAAAAATAAATTGATTAGAGAGTTATTTTATGTAACTTAATTGTATAGAATATAATATTATTAAGAAAAAAAAAAATTATGCACTCATAAAAATAATTTCGAACAAAAAATGATAAAAAGAAATAATAACTAATTTTCATATCGTAATACTTTAATAGAATTTATTTACTTATTTTAATTTTTCAAATAAAATAAATTAAAAGAAATTTAAAATAAGTTCACCATATGATAATTTGAAATATGTATAAAAAAATTAATAGTAAAGATGAGTCAATTGTTTAACTATAATATAGTTAGGTACGCTATACATGTGTATGTCATAGCCACTAAATGAAATTGATCTTTTCATGAAAAGATGGCCATTTCATGAAATAGAAACATTTTTTCACAATTGGTGAAATACTTAAATAATTCACGAAATGGTCATCTTTTGATGAAGTGGTTGCTCTGATTTGACATAGTCTAGTTTTTTCATGATGTGATCAACCATTTAATGAACTAAAACAATCAAACATTACCGCACCAACATATATTATATAACATTATCAGCTGAAGATTTACAGAAAATACCCGATTGAAACTTATGATCGAGAAATGACAAGCTAAATCGAAAAGTATAACAATGTTGGTGACATTGTATCAAATTGTCTTACTTGTTCAACCGTTTTATCTACCACTTTGATTAATTATATTAATTAATACATATACAATAAGAGTATTATTTTTGGATAAGTCTATAACAAGGTGGACCCACCTTAGTTTATAACAGAATATTCACTATTAATTTAAATAGGTAGTCGCGAAAAGGATTAATTTACGTCTTTTGAAGTTCAAAGCTTTTATGAGTTATGATTAAAAATTGCTACAACCGATTTAAACAAAAAGTAATTATAAGTTGACTTATATAATACGAGTAAACTAGTATACAATTTTTTGCTCTATAAAAAAAAAAACAATATGTTACATAATAATAAGGAAGAAAAATTCGTATTAGTTTGAAATATTTGTCATTTGAGCACTAAGTCTAAAATGTAAACGATTGTAAAAACTTATTCTGGGGGGCTAACGTTCATAAAAATTACACAAGGTGTAATAAAAAACAAATAAAAATTTAATATAATCGGATCACATTATTAAAGTTATCGGTTCAAATTGTCATTTCTCGATCATAGGTTTCAACCTTTTCTTTAAATCTACAACTGATAATATCATATGCGGTAATGTTTGATAATTATAACAGTTTTATGTACATACACGACAACTGAGATATATTATATGCATACGGCATAATTGAGTGTATAATTATTTTTTGATTCAATGTTTACCTTAAATTTCCATTCAATTCTGTTAGGTTATTGGCACCTAATTCGACTTTTCTTAAGGTTACAGGAAATGATCCATTTGTAATGTCAGTCAAATTATTTGTATTGATCACGAACGTGTTCATCAGTGAAAGGATCTAAAAACGATTTGAAAACCAACCATTACAAGTGTAATCAATTTATAAGCCAATTTATGTAATTTACTCTTACAGTTAATTTCCGTATAACATACTGTGCGAATTGTGTTATTGAGAGTATTAATTACGCAAGTTATAGATAAACATTACGTGTTTATTTGTTTTTCAACTAATGAAAAAATTATATTTCAGATTTAATCTCATTTGTTGACGAACAATAATCGTGTTCAATCACATGGTAAAGGATGAATACGGTTCTCGTCACTTCCACGTATAGATAGAGTGCTCGGAAAACACGAGTAATGTCTCAGTAGCTCATCAAAATTAATTTTCCGTTTTTATACCGTAGGCATGTCAAACACGAGGCCCGTGGGCCGTAGCCCGTGGCCCTGGACTCTTGTTTTTACGGGCCGCGGTTAAAGATTCATTTAAATATTATTTAAAATGAAGAACAAATAAAAATAGGTCTCAACTAAGTTAAAAATAAGTATATTCGATGATTTTTTTTAAACGAAGAAAAGGATTTTAAGAGCTCTGCAACCCGCATGGTATTATATTCAAATATTTTGGCCCATTTCATGTTTTGAGTTTGACATGCCTGCTATACCGCTTTGTATAAATAAATATAATGTAACATACTTGAAAGTCTCCTGACGCAACGCTGTGTATGGAATTTCTGGCCAAATTCAGCACCTGGATTCTAGGCATGTGTTTGAATATTTGAGTGGGCACAGCACTGAGTCTATTGTCCGACAAGTATAAGACCTTTATTGAGTTCATATTGATGAAAGCTTCATCTGGTAGCATACTGGTCGTATAAAAAAAAAAAAAAAACAATATTAATCAACAAAATTAATATTTTTACACGCTGATTTTTTATTTATTAAAGGGTCATATTGTACCGACACGAGTAGGTCTGTAATATTAATATTGTTTTCGATTATCTGTAATCACTGAACATATTTTAAATTAGTTTTTCGAAGTTTTTATTTTATCTTCAGACACTTTTCAATCGTCGGAAGAAAATTGTTTAAAAATGAAAATCTCTTCGACATTGATGATCAAGTATATTTGTTAAACTCTAATTACGTCTGTTTATATTACTCTACATAATATTAACCAGACCGCTACATTTCCTAAAAAAATACTGAGAGTTATCTCGATAAAGATCAAACGCAAATACGTAATTATAATTGTAAAAAATTACAATAACAATTTAAAAGAAACATTCATATTGATATGATATCGTACGTTATTGTCGTGGAAAAAAAAACACTAGATAATGAATAATATTATCGTCATAGAATAGCCTAAAACGTATTAAAATTATAATGAATTAAAGTCTGGACATAAAAACAACTAAACACGTTCGCAGTATACTAACAAGAACAGTGCAATATCATCAGAAATTTAATTTTGAACGTCAAAAGATAAGTATTTAAAAAAGAAAACTGGAACAGCAATTTTTTCTTTGTAAGGATTAAAAAAAATAATTTAAAAAAATAAATAAATTATGTTTTTAACGGGAACATGCCATTTTTTGTTCATAACACATTTCATTATACTAATAATATTAGATATATAATGCATGTAATAGAGCGATATACCAATTAAATTTATCTTAAATTCACAACTATATTCCGAGTTAATTTTTGAAAATTATCAATTTCCGTGCAAAGTTGGTACATAGTTACGTAATAAAGTTAATACACTTTGTCTCTTTCAAACGATACACTCAGAATCAATGTAAATATTGAAAAAAAGACACGTGTTCGGTGTAGGAAATAGAAATAACCGGTACGGCACGAGTATCTTTTAAGCAGAAAGAGTTCATCTCCATACAGATATAACGATTTCGACGATTAAAAGATTAGTCGAAGTCTGATTTGTAAACCAATTCACTTTATATGGACATGAGTCATTAAAAAAAAAATTTCAAATACATCAAATACAAGTGTCGTTTTATTACAGCGAATATATTTTATTTGAAATATACGAGTTTACTCAGTGGCAGCACTAAAAATTTTTTTTTTTTTTAGGTAGAGCCACATAAGGCCAACAAATTATATGTATTATATAAACAATTATAAGGTCGGGCTACAAAAAAATTAGATTTTTTTCCAAAAAATAAATAAATTAAATAATTTGAGGTGATTGCATATCATTTAAAAATGGTTGTATTTGTTAGTAAGTTTTCATTTTTCAGCCCATAATATCGAGAATAAAAAAATGTATTAGAAAAAAAATAAAAATGTTTTTTGTTTCTATATACAGAAAATTGTATTCAGTCTGTACAACACTATTTTCGATAACGGATGCACATTTCATGTTTTAAGTACTATTACATTTGATGTTACGACTGTATAACTAAGATTTCACGTTACTCAAACTTTTATTCCTTGTTTATTGAAAAACTAGCGAGAAATTCGAAAAATGATCTGTTTAATGTAGGCACCATACTATCGAAATTATACCCTGTTGCACTGATCTAAGCATGTTTTTAATCAGGAAAAGTTTTTACATAAAAAGAAAAAATACTATTAGATCCTTTTTGCATTCCACTGAAAATCAAAAAAGTTTTTACTTTGGACCTACCTCCTTTTGTGTATTATGTGCCTTTATATTTATCACTTTATTCATTTCAGGATCATTTGCCTGATTTGAATTTTTTGGGCACTGGTGAGGAGGGAAGTATTCTTAGACACATCGGTAAGTATTGTTATCTGTTTTAATAGGGAACTAATATTTTAAAGGTTTACATATGGGGATTTTGATGGGCGACAGTATTTTATGAGTTTCACACAATACTGTAGGTCAGGAGTTTTTAAGCAGTGGTTCATGGACCACTTAGGGGTCCGTAAATGGTTACTCGAGGGTCCACGAAAAGGCTGTAATGTGATTCTTTTTAGATAACTCAAAAATAAATTTCTTTGGAATTAATTCAAATCATGCGATGAATGATGACTAAAATTAGGAACTTCTATACTGAGTATTTATACTAAAAATTTGTAATATGAATATCATTAACGATTTTTCATATTTTGGTAACATTAAATATGTCCGATTATTAAGATAATAGTGATAACTTTTCATGAATTCCGCTACTTAAAAACGACAATGGAACACACCAGTCCTAAATATTAAATTTATATCCATTTTTTTCTGATTATAAGTAAGAATTCCTATTTTGTTATTAATCGCGTCTGAAAATTACAAAGACAATAGACGTGTTTGAAATGATAACGAATTTTTTTTCCAAACATAAATTATTATATATACTATATATCGACTGTATAGTATATTCTGGTACAGATAAGTCTTAATATTATTATTAAAAAGTAATTTAAAATGTAATGTTAACTCTCTTTTGTTGAGAGGAGGGGTCTGCAGTTAAAATTTTTACTTGAGAGGGGTCCATGAACCAAAAAAGGTTAAGAACCTACGCTCTAAACCTAAAGCACCCCATTTCGCATCAATTAGCATCAATTTGTTCAACTTATACACGGCAACACCACTATAATTATTATCGAGAAGGTGATATTATGAACTGGCTCACCTGAGATTATTGTTGACCAGCTTCAGGTCCATTATTGGGAAGCCCAGTTCGTCGAACCGCCTCTTGTCCAGATCGTGCAGGTCCGAGTACTCGATGTTGAGCATGTAGTCGAACACGGTGTCGAATTTGTTCTGCAGCGCGTTGACCACGCTCTCGAACGAGTCCATCTTCTGGCACACGACCAAGATGCGGGGCTTGATCAGCCCGGGGTAGTAGCTGCACGTGCACGGCGAGATGCTGCGGCGCACCGAGCAGTGGACCAGCGTGTCGTCCAGTATGAACTCGCTGCACAGGCCGCCAGCGATTAACACGGACGCGGTCAGCCAGTACAGGCGCGGCCAGTTGGTCGGTTGCATGACGGCGGTCGTCTACGCAGCTACGTAGTCGTTACCGGTGGAGGGAGGAGAGGGGCGGGCTGTTGGTGTTTCCGGTTCCGGTTTGTGTGCGAAGACCTGTTTCCGGTCCGATGAGAGAGACGTTGGTACGTTGGTTGACGACGGCGCACCCAAACACTGCACACGAGGCGCGAACGCGATCGCGACGACGTAACGCGGCGAGAACTGCAGAGCACCGGACCGACGAGGACGGCGTAGACGCGCGACTATGATGACGACGACCACGACGACTTTACCGTTTCCGACGTCCCTGCAACAACAACAACAACAACAACAACGGGGGCCGTGAGCGACGATGACAAATTATTCATTACGTCGATTATTGTCAATCGAGAGAATACGATAATAAATAATATTCTTTTTGTTTTTTTTTTTTTTTTTTTTATTTCTTCTTCTCTTTATTTTACATTTAATCGATTTGACACATCGGGTCAAGTACACGGCGACGCACGCGTATGCAATGCGTTGCGACTAGCACGAGCGACGGCTGCACACTATGTATTTTATTGTACGTTATTATATTATACATTTACGCGCCGAGCGGCGCACCACCACCGGACGGCAGTTCGGGTTATAGTAGTAGTGAGTAGTCGGTCGGTCGTCTATACGATTTTATTATCATTACAATAATAATATGTGTGTAATATACGCATACGCGTCCGTCCGTATATTATACATATACATATTATTTGATATAATTTATGTATAATGCGAGATATCGTACACTATGTGCGCGCTGTATACACGATTGTGACGTAGACCCGCGTACGTATCCAAGCTCTGACCGATACACAGACGAAACGATACGATGATTCCCCCCCTCCCCTGATGGACGACGTGTATACGCGGGCAATAACGCATTTGCGAAAATATTATCGGTTTTTATTATTTTTTTTTATTTTTATATGATTTTTTTTTCTCACGACACGAATACAATGTTAATATATTAATACATAATATCGTTAAACGTTGCATACGCTTGCAATAAACGTACGAATGTTTGCGAGGCGTTTTGACCCTCCTCGCCCTTAAGAGTGATATCACGAATATTGTTATTGATATACTTATAATATTATAATCGCGTGTGGGCTCCTCGTGTGTTACATATATTATACGGTCCATACATACGATGTTTTCTCAGTCCAGTCATAATACACATAAACATCATAATTAATAATATTTCAGTCTTTGATAATTCGTATTTTATTTATTTTTATACAATACATTCGATTGTCGAACACGATCGTTATTATTATTATTTTTTTTTTGTCGTGTTTGAGAAACCGTTTTCACACAACAATACTGATCGTAATTTTCGGCATACCACTTAAAAACCTAAAACATTCTAAACGATACGTATCGTTGTATGTTGGCTTTTTACTTATTCGTATTCGTGTGTATGTCCCTTATATTATTATTTGTCACAGAACTCACATAAGTGTAAAGAAATGAACTATAAAATGGGAACCAATCGTCAGCTTGGACTCGTTGCAGACGTATTAGCTTGCTAAACGTTGTATAAAATATTATATTTTCACGGATCTCCGTAATCTATATAATAATTATATACATGAAAACATAATATATCAAATCATTTATTAATCACATATTTTACATTTATTGATGAGTAATTACGTTATTGAAAAATGCCACAATAACTTAAATAGTTCCAATATAGAATTAACCTAACCTTAAATTAAGATTTTATTGACCCCAATTATTTCACCAATAACGTGTCTACATAAAAACATAATATAACTGTATAATATATACATTAGTCTGATAGTCTGATACTCTACAGGGACTGTACAAATTTACTATAGTAGTATTTTATTCCATTAATAAACTCATATCATATGAACAGAGTAGCCTCTTGAACGTTCAAATCGTAATCGTTTTTAAACAAAACGGTTCAGTAACGTTAATTCGAGTTAAATTAAGTAATCAATAAATTTTCCGTTTTGGAATGAAAATATTTTTCTAGAATGGCATACACGTTTTCGTTTATTTATTATAAGTATAACTAAACACTACACGTCTTGTTTTGTTTTCAGAACAGTTCTTAAACAATAATAACAAAAAAGTGACAAAAACTAAACTCGTTATTCAGCCTGTAAAGAAACGTTGAAAATTATATGGTACAAAAATATTACGTGTAAAATTACAACCTCTGTTAAATGTATCTACCTAATTTCTAGTTTTCTATTTGAACATTTATATTTTTTATAGTAATAACATTTAAACAGACATTCAGAGTATGTCACTTTTGATCGCAATACGTACCCGGAATAATGCATTTTAATCGCTAAATATAAGATAAAATTATAAGAAATCGTAAAACATTCTGAGAAAATGTATTGCACTGTAGTAGATTAGGCATTCATGAAATTAAGTTTACATTGTAAAAAATTTAGATTGCTCTAAGTTACTATTACCATTCTATAGGAGTTTTAGTAATCATTCGTCATCGTACAATACAATATTTTAGATTTCGTCGATAGCATAATAATTATATATTTATCTGAGAGTGGCTGCGAAAATAACGTATGAGCAACGAGCATGGTTCAGTAAGTGTTTCACTAGGAGATAAGAATACAACAATTTGGAACGGTAAATATTTTTTAACAAGCGCGTTCTTTAATGTTTACGTTTTTACAGTTTATAGCTTTAATAGTCACTGTTCGGTTATCATTAAATGAAATAATTATATGAGAACCGCTAGCCATAATGAATGACCTGTACTTTTCCTGTACTTGAAAAAATAATATGATTTAAATCATAATAATATTTTAACCGAAATTATTAACAATAACGATATCATACAGAATATAATAAGTTTAAATTTCAAACAAAAGGTACCCACGAAGCAGGTAACGATATTATTCACATGCACTTAAAATACTGTGCACATACCTATGAATAAATTTATAATTCCACGTGCCCTTTACGAAGTGCAAATAACATTTATTCATAGTTTATAGTTACGGTTTACGTTGCCGAGTTGTTTTTTATTAATTGATAATTTAAAAACTATATTAAGTAAAATATACCAAATTTCTATTTGGAAATATGGCATCACCGCAATGATATTTAATAATTAATATAATAATATTACTACACACAAACGTGTCGATAAAAAGGTACACATCCGATAAACCCCTTACAAACAACAATAAGCTGTATTCATTGAATACATTTAAATAATATTTTTTTTCTAAATTAAATGTATAAAATTGTATTATTAATTTTGGCCCAAAAATCAAAATTATCCTATCAAAATTATCTTTGTGAACATATTATTATTATTACCTATAATATGTTATGTACAAATGGGAAACACTCAAACAACAGGTTATTTTTAATTAAGTACAATTTTATTTTCTTATTAAAAACTAACCGAACAATATAATTATTCATGAGTACCCATTATATGATATTACACCCAAGTTCAAAGTCCCAGTCACAAGACAGTATACATGGATGAAAAATCTACATTCACAAAAACAATATATTGCTAATTACATATTTATTTACATATAAATAATGTTAAAACTATGTTTTCAGTAACTTATTTTTTTTCCGTTTCGTGTTTAGAATATCCTGTGGCGATACAAACTTTTTTTTCAAATAGCATCCCCCTATTTTAACTGCGATATTGCATTTAGGTTATTTTTCTGAAAATTTTGATGCATTTAAATCAAAATTCGATTGCGCAGTTTTGAAATTAGTTCAATTTAAGCATTAAGGATATAGTGCATACTTTACGTACTACCTAGGTAGGTTAATTATATGTATAAGAAACTATTTTTCTTAATACCAACATAAATTTGAATAATTCAAAAACTACAAGTTCAAATTTTGATTTCAATACATCAAAATTCCCAGAAAAATAAACCAAATAAAATTCCACGGTTAAAATAAGGAGTTGCCATTAAAAAAAAAAAAAAAGAGTAAAGTATAGGCAAAAAAGCCGAACATACTTCACACCACGGATATTCTTCGCTCCTAGATAACCTTGGTGGTTGTGTTGAATTTTAAAGAAACGATAAATTATTTCTTCAATAAGACGATTCTGAATTAAGGAAGTTAATAACATAAAGAACAATAATAACCGTCTTTTTCAACACACCCACCTGAAGACCTAAAGAGCGAAAAATATCCGTGGTGTGAAGTATGTCCAGCTTTTTTGTCCATACTTTACTTTACTCTACTTTTTTTTATTTAATTAATAAAAAAAAAATTAATGAGAAAAAAAGTGTTAGAAAAATGCCTAAAAATTTTTTTTTCACATTTTACAAAATTTCTAGCGCCAAAATATTTCTCATATTATTGTCTATCTATGTTTAAATTTTCATAAAGTTTGAATCAAAAAATGGTGGTTTCCGAGTCTTTTTTGTCAAATTTTTGGATAGTTTTTTCCAAAGCTCTATTAAGGACCAACTAATCCGGTTTAAAAAAGTTGCTGATCGAGACTTTTAGACAAGTAGATCCAAATGAAAAAATGTTCAAAAAAAAAAAATATAAATACATCATTCTAAAAACACTAGCTTCTTCACTTCATTCAGAATCTAAAATTTGTAGCACCACAGGATATCCTGGGTAATAATAAAGAAATTAGTTATAGAAAATATTGCTTTTTTAGTAACTTGAATAATATTAAAAAAAAAACGCAATTAATGCATTTTTACGGCCAAAAATAGGGGTGAGCACGCTTAAAAAATCACTCTGTATATATATACAGTTAGTTGAAGTCTTTTTACTTTAATTAAAGACTATACTTTATGTGTTGGGCCCAGGTTAAGCGACGATTTAATAAAATTCTTAGGTATTTTACTGTTAAGGACTATTTTACTGTAGTATGAAAGTATTTATTTTGATTGACTTTAAATTTTCAAATAGTATACCATTTTTCCTTAAGGATAATTTTAGAAGTTTTTAGCAGCTATAAAGGGTCAACATTGTTAGAAATGATTGACTTGTCATATAATTCTCATCTATTATCCTCTTTCCAAACCCTGACATTAAAAAACATAAACAATTATTTTCACTATACTTATTGTCATGTTAAACTATTATCTCAAAAATTTTAGTTCAGAATTTAGGATGTAGTATGCGACACATCTTAGATAGGACCGCATTATCCAAGTTTAGCATGTTGCCCTCAATCTATTGTATAATATAATGTAAATCTCGGTAATATAAGATAAAATTGTTTAAACCTATATTTCAAAAATGTGATTAATACCCGGCACTCCCGTCATTCCTTTAATATAAAATTAATTTTAACTGAACCAAAAACCTATAGTGGCCATCGATGAACGTTATATTTATCATTACATGTCTATCGGTCGGTTTCTAAAATTATTGAAATCTAATAAAATACAATTTAGTAAAAATAATATAATACAGATATTTTGTTACAAAAATAACGTGGTATGAATACTGGTTTTCAAGCTTGTGGGCTACCAATAAAAATATAGTTTTTGACGATACCTATCTGTACATCACTTTGTAGATAAGATATTATACTCATTTCGCATAAGAAATGAATGATACTCTTGTTATAATGTAAACTATTCCAAAATAATAAATAAGTAAGCAATATATTAACTTCCAAAACTGAAAATAACTATATTTCACAAACGCGTACTTAAAATTAAAAGCTTTAGCTCAAATAGTCTCATAAATCATAATAATGGAAGAATCTATTTAAAATTGTATTTTATATCAGAAATCTACATCAAATATACTATATGTGCAATTAATGCATGGCTTGATAAGTGAAGTTTTAACAATAAATTAATACACTTATAAAATCGTTTTAGTTTATAATTATTACTCTTTCATGTTTAATATTATTTTATACTGTTATACCGTTACATTATGCGATATATATGTTATGGGCACAGTATACAATTTGGGCATTTTATATAATGCTCATCGTATATTGGGCAATATAGATAATGACAAAATTATCACTTAATGTTATGATTAAATTATGTTATACTTTATGTCAATTAAAGAATAATTCAAAAAGAAAAGAACCGAATGATTATTAACTATTAAAAAAATACGACGTGTTAAAAGTTGCTGATGTTTATAAGTTAATTACACCAGGATCTAAAAATAATAAAATTAAATATTATGTACATAATGAAAAGTTATTTGATATTATACATGATTAAGATATTATGGCTATATTGGTAATATGCGGTCTACCTTCGTTTTGTCTGCTCGCGGTCTACAACCGCAAGCAGACAACCTACCAGACTAACCTACACAAAGAAAGTGTAGGTTAGTTTACCGGGTGTTTGGTCGACTCCGCTTCGCTCCGCACATCAAAATTATATTCGGCTTGCTGGGCAACGTAGGCACATTTCGGCTTGCTGTGCGAAGTCGGAAGTGGTCAGGGCCAAATTGCCCGGTTACTAAACTGCCTACTTCACATAGCAAGTTGATTATCAAGCCAAAATATCCCCACGTTTCAAAGAGATATTTTTGATGTGCGAAGCGAAGCGTAATCGAACAAACACACGGTAAATCAATCTACGCTTAATTCATAAAGTGATAATTTTGTCATAATCTATATTGCCCAATATACAATGGGCATTATATATAATTCCCGAGCATTGTATAAAATGTCCAAATTGTATACTTTGCCCGTAACATATATGTATATATACAAATTTAAAGTAACAGGAAAGCGTTTTTATGTTCTAGTTTATTGGCGTGGCAATAGAATATTTTTTCGATTGTTGCTCAAAGAGTAGGTACAATTTCCTCGAACAGGTATTAAAAACTGATCCAAAAATCGAAAAAATGTGAGGTGATACACTGAATTATATCACATTTTTTCGATTTTTGGATCAGCTAAAGGAGATAAAGATCTACATGGTATTTATGTGTCTATAAAATGTATTTGTTGATTGTCCGAGCTTATTTTTGCAGCTACTTACTTGATTTACATATAAAAGAGTCAACTTTCATATTGAATAGGATAGAATAAATTGTAATAAGTTTCACTCTGCGTCTGATACAACGAAAAAAACTTACACTTTTAAATTTTTTAATTAATTATAATAGCGTTAAGAAAGTAAGTTTTATTAATTACTTAATTTACAATTTTAAAATATCATTTTAAATTCTAAGCAGAGCAAAGAAGCTTACAATTTTAAATTGATATTTATTAATTTTTTTCTTTCTGTAAACACTTTTTTGTATAAAAATACTTGTCAAAAATTTTGAGCAGTAACTTTTTAGATCCAAAATCACACTCAGATGCTACGTTAGGTAACTTTAAAGAGGACATTTTTCAAATTTTTCAATATCTTTTCTATACGTAAATTTATAAAAATAAGGTAAAATATGCTATTACCAAAAATTTCATAAAATTGAAATTTATTTTTTAACATAACTTAATGGAAGTAGAAACTTGAAACTTTTACCAATTACTAAAAATGGTCACGAAAACACTTAAAAAATTTTCAATTTAATCAATGTTGAGTTACGTATAGTATTATATAAATATTGAAAATTTCTCGTTTTTTGTAAATTTTTATGTAATCACTTTTTTTAATTATCAATATTAAGACATGAAAATTTAACTTGATCTACCTCGCTCACTCATATGTTTAATTGATCTAAAAAAAAACTCAAAAATCATAGTCAACATTTTTCTCGATAACTGTTTAAAGTTAGCATTTTAACAAAATTCGTTAGTTTTGCTATAATTGCAAACTTTAACGTACATACAAAAAAATTGGTTCAACCGATCTTTATGAAACTTGGTACGTAGGTGGAGAATTCCATTGCGAATATTTTGGTGCAGTGCAATAACATTTTTTAAGGACGACTAATTTAACGTTTACAAAGGTTTGATTAAAAAAAAATCGGAAAAAACACAGATAAATTTTATAGTATATTTCTAGTATACTTAGCTAATTAATCAATTTGGCTTATTTGAAATTTGTATAATTCTTACTTATAATCGTGATTTATGAAATAATATTTAACTTGAAGTTAAATTTGTATGAATAGAATTTCTCACAATACCAAATAACAACAGATGTATACACCAAATATGTATAGCTGGTATTTACATTGTTACGCCAAACTAACGCGATATCAATAATCGTTTTCAATAATCAATATTCATCAATATTGACCATTTTAAAAAATATACGATGAAATAAGAATCTGAAATAATATAAACTTCTGAATAACTTCCGTCTTACGTATGATATTAGAAAAATAATTGTGATACAAGCTTACTTCTTATTACGTAAGTAGTCCAATAAAATGGCGATGATGTTTGTTTCTCTCAGTAGAACACGTGTTTAGCAGACTGCAGTAAAAATTAATAAAATATAGGTATAAGCTTTTCGACTAAACGTTTGGTACTGATATGTACACATATTATGGGTCGACAGAACTCAGGTCATTCCATAGGTCTCAAGAATCTGATAATCTGATTTAAATAATACTTTATTACCTATAATACAAATACACTATTTCAATAGGTAATCAATAATACAAATATAACTATTACTGAATCATTTTTCATTGTTACATTGTTACTACTTACTACTTGTAAACGTTATTTAAACACAGTAACATATTTTCAAACTTGAAATAATGAATACAGCTTAAACCCAACCTATTGGTACTTTTCAATGATTAAAACATGCAAACTCAGATGACCTATAAACAGTTATTGGTATTACGAAATGTTCGCAGAAAAATTAGATATTTACATTGGGAATTCTGGATTGTAAAAATACCCAATACTATTGATTAATATTGAGTGGAACTTGCTTTCAATCAGTGGCGATACCAGGACTTCAAATCTGGTAGGGCAAACCTGAGGCACGACATTTTACCGTAGTGCACTGGTTTGAATTCGGGGGATAATCCTTCCTCCAAAAAAAGTTCCTCACTCTCCACTCTTCCTCCACTCAAAATTCCTCAGATTTTTTGGAAATCGCTTAAGGTGAATGTCTATGAGGGGTGGAGGGGGGCTAAATCAAACAAAAAACATATTAGGCCCCCAAATTTGCTTATCCTTATTGAGCTAAAATGCTGTAAGACCAACATATAGGCTCTATAACAATTCTACACATTCCCAGCCAAAAGTCGTACACAGGTAAGGGATTCATGGGATAATAAAATAATAAAAGCTGCTCTAATTATCGTAAACCAATATTAATTTGCTTTAATATAATTAGAACTAATATTTATCGTGTAGCCTCTGGTCAGTCATGGTTGAAAAAAGTGTAAAATATTTAGTTTACCGGGTAAGATTTGAACCCGGTACCGTCGCATTCTAATTTGACACCTTAACCAGTCGCCAAAAAAACAGCGTAGAAAACCGTTTGAAAAGCAGGTATTTAATATAATAACCGAAAACATTGAATTTTCAAAATAGAATCACACCATCGTATTCAGAGTCGAAAAATATATAAAATGGCGAAACAATATTACCTAACAACCTTTTAAGATGTTGATTAGAAATACATCACAAAATTTATCTGTACTATTTGCAAATGTGATTTTGAATCTATAGAGTTACTGATCGAAACTTTTGGACAAATATTTCTATACGAAAAAAGTCCACATAGAGTAAAAAAATAAAAAAGTATGTACTTCGCACCTTGGGGTGTCGTTTGCACATCGGGTGAGATACTCTTGACGGATGTGTTGAGTTATAAAGAAACGATAAATAATTTCTTCGATTAAAAGATTCTGAGAGGAGCTTCAACTAATACACAATAATAATTACCAGTTTAATTAAACTTTAATGTTGAACTAAAAATAATTTTGGTACAAACCTAAATTATTAACAAAAAACAAAAATTGATTTTTTATTTATACCGTTACACATTATAAATATTCCATAAATAATTTCAAACTACAATAAAATATATACTTCATAATAAAATAAATTAAAGCAGCTCTAATTATCGTAAATCAACATTAATTCGCTATAATATAATTTGCACTGATGTTTATCATGCCGTCTCTGGTCAGCCACGTTTGAAAAAAATGCAAAAAATAATTTTTTACTGGGCAGGATTTAAACTCGGTACCGTCGTATACTAGGAATACGGCTCAACCACTAAATTACAAATACAATGATAAAAACCGTAAGTTGAAATAGTAGGTATTTCATATAATAACTGAAAATATTAGATTTTCAAAGCGAATACTTAAATTACTTCTCATCCACGCGGATTTTAGTTTACAGTATTCACACCATCATATTCAGCATAGAAAAATACATAAGATGGCTTTCTTGAGTGTTCGTAAACTAGAAATATATCATAATCTCTGTCTATACTTTTTCCGATATTTTTTTTCAATCAAACCCTTGTAAAATGTTTAATTATTCGTCTGTAAGAAATTTTAATGCACCAAAATATTTGCAGTGAAATTCTCCACCTATGCAGTGGCCAGTGTGACCTTTTTTGATCAGTGAGACCAGGAAATTTCTAGTACACCACCTATGTCTCACACATTTAATTAACAGACGTAAGGAGAGACAAGAACGTATTCTGGAGAGAAGGGAGACGGAGGGGTGATCGCCATTTCCTGGGCCACTGATTTTGTTTTTTTTTTAGATTTTGAGATGAGAGATAAAGCTAATATTTTGATAATGATGTTGTTTCGTTTTTACTTTTAGAAATATTGTTCAAAAGTTACATAAAATAATTTTTTGATCATAAATCGCATCCCAGTGGTACTTTAAAGAGGTAATTTTTCCAAATTTTTAATAAATATTCCAAAAACAAGAAAAATTTCCAATAAATTGAATTAGAACGGCAAAATATGTATAAACGAGATTTTGGTGATTTCGATTTTAGTAATTTCGCTATAACTTTAAAACTTATAGGACTAGACAATTGAAATTTTCGTTATTTTCGCTATTTTATTTATTATTTTCACTTTCAGATAATAATTTATTAAACCAATAAGTAATAACTATAAATAATTTCTTCAATAAAACGATTCTGAACAGAACTTCAGTTAATTATGAATAACAATAATTGTCAGTTTTATATTGAGTATACTTAACAATATAACATTTTTACATTTTATCAGAAATTCATCTATGACAGGTATTGATGAAATTTGCAAGATTTGAGCAATACGAATACTACTTTTGGAATAGGTAATAATAGAATTATCTCTGTCCATTTAAGTATTTATGAAAATGATTAACTTTTCTTTATTATGAACTGATTTTAACAAAAACATTAACATAATTTTTCGAAAAATTATTACCTTGTGTCATTTTAACTTTAAACAATTATAAAAAAAAGTTTCTTAAAGGTTATGTTAAATTTTCAATTAATAATATCAAGGATTCTACATTTTATGAGATAAAACATAAGATAATTCCAAAATAAATAACCTAGCTACCTAACCAAGGATTATAATATTCTAACCTAGGTCTATTCGCGATCACGGCTATAGATAGCCGTATTATCAACAAAGAAAATTTTATATTATTCTATAGTTCACGACCCAACTTAACCTATGATAACACACTAGACAAAATTTAATTCTGTAACCAATAATAACACTAATGCCTTTGCCTATAATGATAATAGAATCTAAAATTCTAACTTTAAAAATATATAAACAATTGATTTGAATATCAATTTTCAAGATTGTCTTTCCATTAATTATATATTTTATGATTATGGTATTACATTTAATCGCCTATATCAAGAATCCAAATTACTAGTATTGAAATAACTCGAGTAACGCCAATTTTTCCAATTATTTTCTAAATTATCTATATTTATGCTAATGTGATTAATTTATTATTGAAAATGTAATCAAAATCGTATTTCTTTATATCCGTGGTTCCCAAACTTTTCTATTCATTATATTTTCTACATCCCCTTTGTAAATTTCCAAAAATCTGGCACCTCTCTTCCCTTCCACAGATAAAAAAAAAATGTATTACCTTTTTTGTATATTTTACAAACAAACTTTATAATATTCACAATAAGAATGACAAGTTTTTTATTGAAGATAATAATTATGAAATATAAATAATATAATGGAATAATTATCAATAAGAATAATTATAGTAATTAATTAATATTAAATAATAATAATAATAATTTACTTTTAGTGGCTAAAAACTAATTGTAATATTTATCCGCTATCAATTTCCGATAACGGTCATTATTAATTTTTGATTTTTTTATCAACATTAAATACAAATTTAAAAATAAAAATTTTACTTCGTGATAACTACTTGCGTCTCTCCTACAATGGGTAGACGCCTCCTAAGGGAGGCACGCTCCCAGGTTTGAGAAATACTGTTATAAATAATGTGAATTTTAAGTTTCTAATGCTAATTAATTTGTATTCGAGTCTAAATAACTATAATTGATAAAGGAAAATTTCTTTACTGCATTTTACTTTAATTTACTACATTCAAATTAAATGTTAATTTTTGCTTTAAAAAAAAATTAATAATTCATATGTATTTTCAGAAGTACGATCTAGATGCAATTTTGTATCTAAAAAGTTATAGGAAGAGTTATATTTCTTCTCAAAAAAGTAGTTTCATAGATTAAAAATAAACGGCATCATTGTAAAATCAAAAAATGTTCTACTTCAATCAGAATTTAATAGTTAAATTTTGTATACTGAGAAAAGTTAACATTATATTACTTAACTTTGTCCAGTGTTAAAAGTTTACATTTATCTTATTGATCTCTATGTTGGTTTAATTTATCAATGTCTACTTAAAATAACATAAGCCTATTTATAATATATAAAAAAAATTACAAAATTAAAATCAATTTTATTATTTGAGAAAATATTACCAATGGGGAACCTCAGCCCCATAGATCCTTTGGCTCTGCCATTGTGAACAGCTTAAGTTACTTGCTGTATCATCATTGGTATCACAAAAAACTGGAGTAAATTAATTTTAAAATGCGTTTCCTCCCCAAAAAAAAAAATTATTATCCTATTTTATTATTACATTAAAAATATATATTATTATATACATATTCATGTTTATTTGGAAGTATTTTTTTTTTTTTTTTGGTTTTGGTTTTATAGTGAGCGAATTAATAAACTTCCCCCCCCCCCCAATAATATATTGTTCAGGATGGCCGTGCCAATGCCAAATAATATAAATATATTTTTATTGAATATAGATAATTGATATACTATTATTTATAGATATATTGAATATAAATTACCATGTTTCCACATTACGCATTTATATTTTCTTTTCTTATATATTATACTATAAAAATACAATGATGAATATTTGATAATAACTATAGTAACTAAGTATCGATAAAAATATTAATATTTTTAAAAAGTTGTAAGGCAGTCGCATGGACGACACAGGGATTTTTAGGGACATCAATTGCCAGCCCATGCCCGCCCTTGGCACTACCACTGCATTCAATATATTTAATGTATTGATACTAATAGTACTGATTATTTAATATTCATTAACAACATCATAAGTCATTATTGTGAGATTTGAATAAAACTGTTCGTAGAATATGAGAGAGATGTTATTTCTTAATGACCTTTAATCAACGCTTAGATAACAAATGCGTAATGTATTAAAAAAAAATACATATTCAATTCATTCGACCACGAGCTGTTTTCTAACACTGAAAATGAGCAAAACGAGCAACATGAAAAATTTAGTACACATATTAATACGAATTCGAAATTACCAAAGAATATTTATATTTATAGGCTGCAAATGAAAATCTGCCAAGAAATATACGTACACACTATAAACATACTAATAAATAAACAATATAACTTGAATTTCTCGCTTATAAAAAAACAAAATTTAGAACCATGCAGTACTTAATGCCGACATTTTTTTTTCAGTTAGTAAACACGTAAATTTAACTGATTGTTCAAAAAGTATCTGTTAAAAATGCACAACAGTTCCTTTATTAGACAATCACCTCGGACCTCAATTTAAAGCGATTCGAAATGTAACTCAGCTTACCCGTGGTCAAGATTTTGTTAATCAAACTATATAATTGGGAAATAGTTCCTAGTAGAATCGTATTAGTTCCTACACAAGAATATCAGGTAAAGAATTAGGTATGACAGTTCCTACACAAATGAAAAAAGTGTGAACTTTGCTCAACGGGGTGTTCTTCGCACGTCGGTGGGATACTCTTGATGTGTGTATTGAATTTTAAAGAAACTAAAAATCATTTCTTCAAAAAAATGATTCTAAGCAGAGGTTTAGTAATTATATAATAAGAACAACGTAACAATAATTACTAAATTACCATGGTAACCATAGTTACCATGGTGTCCATGGAATAGTAGGGTAGAGGAGGGTAAGGTAGGGTAGAGGTGAGAGGGGGGAAGATACTCAACAATGGCTAACATCCAAAGCAACAAGTGTCATTCTTTGAAACCCTTCTAGAACTGAATTTTAATTTTTGATTCAAAAAATTGCTAATCAAAGCTTTTGGATTAGTATTTCTATATCCAAAAGTATTCACAGAATAGAAAAAAATAGACAAAAAAGCCGGATATACTTCGCACCACAGATATACTTCACTCCTCGGATCAGATATTCTTGGTGAGTGTGTAGCATCTTAAAGAATCGATAAATCATTTCTTCAATAAGACAATTCTGAACGAAGGAAGTTAATAATATAAAGAATAATAATAGTTGTCATTTTTAACACACCCACCAAGAGTATCTGACCCTAAGAGTGAAGAATATCCATGGTACGAAGTATGTCCGGCTTTCTAGTCTATACTTTACTTTACTTTTTTTTTTATCTAATACATAAAAGAAAAAAAATTAAATGAGAAAAAAAAATCTAGAAAAATGTCTAAAAGAATTTTTTCACATTTTCAAAATTTTTCTTGCGCTTTCTTGTGTTTTCATATTATTGTCTATCTATGTTTGAATTTTCATAAAGTTTGGATCAAAACATAATGATTTCCGAGTCTTTTTTGTCAAATTTTGGGTAGTTTTTTCCAAGAAAAAATTTAAAAATTGAGAAATTCAAAAAATGACCTTTTTAAAGTACCAACTAGAAGCAAATCCGCTATCAAAAAGTTACTGATCGAAACTTTTGGCCAAGTAGATCTATAAGATCTATAAGGTCTATACGAAAAAGTGTATACAGAAAATACATCATTGTAAAACACTAGCTCCTTCACTTCGTTTAGAATCTAAAACTTATATATTAGAACAACAATGGGCCAAAAAGTTTGAGTTGTTTAGCTTTATTAGAAATTGAAAGAGATGGTTTTATTGATAAAGAAAAGTTATTAACAAATATTTTAAAAGTAATCGTACCATTTTATCCAGGTGTCGCGCGTCACTTAGATTTGACATAAACATTAATATTGATATATATAAACAAAAAATTGTATGGAATTTTAATTTTCATTCGTAGTTTTGTAAGTTTTTAAAATTTATATAAAAAAAAAGAATTTTGCCAGTGAGTGAAAATTTCTAGTATCAGTCCTGCCGACTGCATTTTGCACCCGTTGAAATTTTAAGAAATCTCGCCTATGTGCATCTTTTTTTTTTATATAAAATTGATTATTATTATTGTGTATTAATTGAAACACCGCTTGAAATCCTCTTATTGAAGAAATAATTTATCGTTTCTTTAAAATTCAACATACCCTCATAGTATCCCATCCAAGAAGCGAAGTGAATTCTCATCGTGCGAAGTATGTCCAACTTTTTGGAAATACTTTTAATCCTTTATTCAGACAATGTTTTATTTAATATACACAATCATAATTCAAAAATACATATAACTATATATTATGAAACTTTACTCAGAATCGTTTTCTCGAACGGATATACCTATACATAACTTTTAGAAAGAATGAATTCTGATTGCTTTACTTAGTTTACTTTTTAAATACACTGTTTAAAAATGATTGATTGTGGAATTGAAAAATAGAACAAATCAGAACTTTTTGATTCAAAGAATATAAATACCGAATACAATTTACTTTTAAAATAAATAAGTCACGCGAATATTATCGAACGGCTGGTATCATTTTTTCCGTACATTATTCATTAATATTCAATTGGACTCCAATCTTCATCAATAAAATTCAACGCATTCACAATTAAACATTTAAAAGATAGCTTCAATAAAATTAATTTTGACAGTTGGTGACATTCTATTCAAAATTATCCATCTTACTCTGATTAATAACTATAATGCTCTTCATTAATTATAAAATGCATATTTATTTTATTTGTTAATTATAGTTTCCAAATAAGTAATGAGAATATATATATATATATATATTATATATAATAATAAAATCACAAAAGTATATAATTATAATTTAACATATCTATCTTAATAACTATTTAATACTTACAATAACGTAATTATTGAATTAATGATTTTTAATAATCCATATGAAACAAAATATATTTAAAATGAAAATTAATTTTTTCTTCGAATATAATTGATATTACATTTCTTTGTTACCTAATGTTATAAGAAATTAAAAATTTTTTTCAAAATTAGACTTACTATCAGCATCATCTCCTACCTAAATACTACCTACTTGCCAAATTTCAGCTTCATACGTCAAGTAGTTTTCGAGATTTCTTGTATAAAAGGAAAAAACAAGCTCTTTATGTATGTATATATATTAACAATTAACGCGTGGAACTACAGTAGAGGCAGATTTAGCGTCAGGCAAAGTAGGCAGTTACCTAGGGCGGCAAATTTTTGGAAGTGGCAATTTCGTGTTAAAATTATATTTTAATCGACTTCAAAGTAATAATTGTAGTCATACATATTTATATTCAAAAAATATTTTTATTTTAAAAACGTTTACCAAAGTGTTGGTTATTTTATTGAATGTTACTGATGTTGGTATACCTACAATATAATAATATAATTGTTAAATACTTAATTTTAATTTTGAAGAATATTTTTAATTTATTAATAATATTTTTATTCAATTTTATAATACATTTTCGTTTTTGACACTAGTATTGGTATCCTATTTTCACAAATAGAACGATTATTGAACCTAAAAATTGATTATTTAGTCAAAAAAAAAAATTTTCGCTTCAAAATTCACGTCTTAAACATAAACGGTAGAAAAATTTTTTCGGGCGTTAAAAAAAAATAGTTGCCTAGGGGTGGCAATAATGTATATCCGTCTTATCGTCCGAAATATAAAATTGGCAGTTTGATTTTTTTCGGTTCGGTCAGTTCGACTCTAGTGTATGCGCGGCTTAACGTGGTCCGCAAGAAATATTATCTAGTAAAATTTTGAAAATGCACTACAATAATTTTCAGTTAAAATGGCTATAACTCCAATAGTGATATTGTTCCAAATGATTTGAAAAATATAACGATTACATCTACGTAACATTTAAAATTATATTAAAGTATTTTTAGACTTAATTATAAAACCATTAATTCGCTATGCTTTCTCAACTTTTTTTTTCGTAAATCGTGTGGCTCCTGTAAATAAATCGGGCAAGTAGTCGTATGTTGTGTTGCCTATGCGTTAATTTAAGGCGCTATTTTATTTTTATAATAAAACTAGCTGTGCCCGTGCACTTTGTTGCCCGAAAAAAAAGTCCGTTTATATACGCCCATGTAAACAGAATAAACTACATTTTTGTTTATTTAGATCAAAGTGTTGTCATGGTTACCAAAGTACTTTACCGTCCCGTCTAAATATCGCCAAGATCGATTAATCCGTTTCAAAAATTAGTCCGTACAAACAGATGAAACTTTTTATTTTTTATTCATATAGAGGTTGCTTTACAAAGTACTGAACCCGTGCACTTTGTAGCCCGTAAAAAAATTGAAAGATGGTCCGTGTTTTATACATATTTTCTGTAACCAATGGCGACCCTAAACAAACAACCAAATACCTATTCGAACTTTTAAAATCTCTGTATTAGCCACCCTTTAGAGATTGAATTTTAGAAATTTTCTTTAATAAAAACCTTCTCCTGGAAATTACGAACATCTTAAAAAAAATTAAACCAAATCGGCCCAGCCGTTCTCAATTGATGAATTATTATACATTTTTGGCTCCATTTATATATATTATATATATTAATATTGTGCACTTAAGAGGCCATAACTCCGGAACCACTTATCGCACAGCATACAAATTTAGATAGTAGCCAATTCTCAGACCTACTGAATATGCATATAAAATTTCATAAAAATCGGTCAAACCATTTCGGAGGAGTATGGTAACTAACATTGTGACACGAGAATTATATATATATAAGAATTAGCGCAAAAAATTATCGTTGGATACGATTTTCAACAAACAAACGTCATAGTAAACTACGATGACAGCGATTTAAATAAAAGTTATTTTTATCATAAAAATGAATCGTTTCTATTGATTAACATTTCACGTACAAATATTTAAAGTCTTTGGTTAGAAATGAGTTTTCGGACCGGACACACAAGGTGGAACACCCAGTATAAGTGGCGATTTCTTTATTAATATTAACCTCCACTTATCATGATAAAAATAATCAAGAATACTATTTGAATAAATTATGGAATGCGGGAAGATTCGATAAAAATAATTACTTTTTAAAATAATAGGTAGAACTATTATTATAATATTACGATTAGCCTTTTAGCCAACGCATTTTACCTACTCAATAACCAATCGTCATTGATCTAATAAGTGTTGTTTTATACATTTTTATTGATTATTACAGTTTGTATTAATTTATCAAACTCCAAGGTAAAGATATGATTATGCAATTGAAAAGTTCATGTAAAAAGCAACAAATTTCTGTGACGCCAACTCGAGTTTCATTCAATAATTCAAAACTAGAGAAGCTACTAATTACGTTAAAAAATGGATATATCATAATACATGTATCAGACACATGACGTAAACAAATAAAATAAGTACATCTTTAATATTTTAATTATTGGTATGAACATTTTTAGCTATACTTGCTGCAAAATAGAAAGCTTATTGATTTATTAATTTATCACCCAATATGTTGACAACTTATGGAATTTTAAACTAAGAATTAAAAAGGCCAGACATACTTCACACAATGGATATAATTCGCTTTCTGGGTGGGATATTCTTGGTGGGTGTATTGAATTTTAAAGAAACGATAAATCATTTCTTCAAAAGAATGATTCTGAACAGAGGTTTAGTAATTATACAATAACAACGTAACAATAATTACTAAATTACCATGATAACCATAGTTACCATGGTGTCCATGGAATGGTAGGGTAGTGTAGGGTAAGCTAGGGTAGAGGTGAGAGAGGGGAAGGTACTCAACAACGGCTAACATCCAAAGCAACAAGTGTCAACCCTTTGAAATAATGCTAAGTATAAAGTACCTTCTAGAACCGAATTCTAATTTTTGATTCAAAAAATGGCTAATCAAAGCTTTTGGATTAGTATTTCTATATCCAAAAGTGTTCACAGAACAGAAAAAAATAGACAAATGAGCCGGATATACTTCGCACCACAGGTATACTTCACTCCTCGGGTCAGATACTCTTGATGGGTGTGTAGAATTTTAAAAAAACGATAAAACATTTCAAATTATTTCTTCAATAAGACAATTACGAGGACAATTCTGAATGAAGGAAGTTAATAATATAAAGAATAATAATAGTTGTCATTTTTCACACACCCACCAAGAGAATCTGACCCAAAGAGTGAAAAATATCCATGGTGCTTAGTATGTCTGGCTTTCTGGTCTATACTTTACTTTATTATTTTTTTTTTATCTAATAAATAAAGAAAAGGGAAAAAATTAATGAGAAAAAAAAGTGTACTTAAGAAAAATGTCCAAAAATTTTTTTCACATTTTCAAATTTTCTTGCGCTTAAATGTCTCTCATATTATTGTCTATCTATGTTTAAATTTTCATAAAGTTTGAATGAAAACATGATTGTTTCTGAGTCTTTTTCGTCAAATTTTGATTAGTTTTTCCAAAAAAAAAAAAAAAATTGAAGAATTGAGAAATTAAAAAAATGATCGCTCTAAAGCAAAGGTTCTCAACCCTTTGAGGTTCATGCCCCCTTTAATACTATTATATGGAGGATTACGCCCCTCTTCCGACTACTATAATACGTTATATACAATATATATTATATAAATACATCATGACTTTAATGATTAATGTTAGGTATTCACATGAAAGTATTAATTAAACAAATGTAATAGTTCAATAATATTCTTCAGATTAATATTGTTAATTGTTACAAAATGACGACCGATAATCGCACACCTACTTAAGAAAAAAAAATAATAAAAACAAAATATAGGTAACCAAAAAAAACATTTTCATGTTCTGTGGTAAAATGTTGAAGAGTCACTTTTTTTAAATTACCAATTATTTTTCCAAAAACAAGTAAAATCTATAGGAAAATTGAGTAAAAATGAAAAAATTGCCAAAAAGGATATTATCAAGAAATTGATTTTAAAAGTTTATCCATACTTCTAAAAGTAATACGATTAAAAACTTTAAAATTTTATCCATAATCAACAGTAGTATATTACAAACGTGTAAAAGTTTTCTAAATTATTTGATAACTTTTAAGGTATTAACAGAATTTTGGAATTACCATATATTTTGTAAGTTATTATCTACTAAAATGTTGAATTATTTTTATTATTAGCTGAAAATTTAACATGACTTCACTATCATATATATCTAATGAACCCGAAAATCTCATAAATCATAAGTTAACTTATTTTTAAAATACATTTAAACGTGTAAATTGTATAAAACTGGTCATTTTTATGTAAAACAATGATTTTTTTTTTCTCTCAAAACCTCACAAAACAAATAAATAAAGATAAAGAAAAAAAGATAATTTAACTAAAATATGTATATGTTACGATAAAAGTACGAATACTGGTGAATCCTAGGATTTACCGACTGCTGACAAATGTTTTCGGTAAAACCTAGGATATACAAAATAGTTTAGTCAAACCCCGAATGATTTTTGTAGTTCAGACTTTTACAAACGAGATTTGGTAAATCTTAGGACAAGCAATCACTGGTGGTAAAAGACAGAAATTTAATTTTTTTTACCAGTTGTGTGATATTTATAAGTTTATACATTATTTTGATATAAGTATATATTATTATTATTACATATTAAGACAAAAGTTGAAATTATTACCATACATTAATAAAAAGGATATATAT